>JASGAU010411715.1:0-17465 GCA_030220045.1 Australoheros facetus
TCATTTGTCTAAATTGTAGGTTGCACACACTGAACAACCTGTTGTCATTTTCTCATGAGGGCCTATCTGCTGTGTCATGACTGCCAACGTGTGGAAAATGTGTTTAAGTGGCTGCAGACCCAGATGGGTTCTCGCAGTGGTAGAACATGTGTCAACTCTGCCCCGAGGCCGTGGATGGCACAATTAGGTGCTCTCTCACCTCTGCAGACTGAGGTCGCTGGGCCACTCAGGTCAGGGGTTATTTAGGGTCCTGGCAGTCCTCCCTTCCTAACCTGACAACTGATGTCAGTGGTGAATTAAAGCTGAGCTTATTCATTAAGAACTTTTCGGTCAAGGTGTTACGCTTGGAGGGAAAAGCGTGTCTGAGGATGTTTACAGAGGCTGGTATGTATACTCTAACTCGCATCTTTGTAAACTGGCTGAGGAAAAACATCTTTCTGAAAAATCTGCTGCACCTTGTGGCCTGTCGTGGCAGCGTGCATGATTTATAAACATAAATTCCACATTACAAAGTCCATTATTCCTTCTCGGTGCTTCAATCCATTTGTTTTTTTCAGCATGTCTGATTGTCAGGATGATAAAGAACACGCTTACGTGAACTCACTCATGTTTGAATTTTAAAGGAAAAAAGAAGAAAAACTTTAAGCGCCTCGGTAATCATAAAAGTATTGAACGTTAAAGCTTACACGTGGTGAATGTCAGAAATACAAGGTTTGTGTAGACACGAGGATGCAGGCGCTCTGACGGTCCAGCCCAAATCTGGAACCCATAAAGACTCAGACATCTCTGCAACATTAGACACAGCACTTCTTATTGGCTGAGAGAGCCACTTACCCCCTTTCTTTATTACCCGCCCAGTTAATGCACACTTCCTGCTTTCCTGCCTGTTTCAGGCCGGACCACACCCTCTGGAAGTCAGTTGAGCCAATAAGAATTGCCCGCAGGCTCCGGGTTAGCGTTTGGGTATAAAAGCGGTGGAGGTGGACCTGCCTGTCAGATGGTTTGTTGTTGTTCTGTCTGGCAAGTTGAGAGGGGAATGTGAAAGTGAGAATTTTAACAAGCTAACCAGGAAACGGACAACAAGGCATCGAACCTGATGGAGCTCCAGCAGCCGTAACTTACACAAGCTTGTCACGCTGAGGGTTTTTCATTTGTTTTTTATTTTTTAAGCTGTAAGCAGAAGTGATAAAGAGCCTCACACCATCCACTTTTCATAGTGGCGGTTGGAAGGTCATTAGTGGACAGGAGAATGAGAGAAGAGGTGTCCTGCACCAACTCCCCTGAAGGAGGGCTGGGGGCCAGTGAGGAAGAGCTGGAGAGAGGATCGAAAAAGACCCTACAACCGGGAAATCGAAAACGGTCACCTTATCCTAAAAAGGACAGCCTCAATCAGGCAGAGGAGAGCAGCACAGGCAGCCCCAGCAGCCTGCTGCCATCTGGGCCAAAGAGGATGAAGAAAAGCCCCTCTACGGTCGTGTCGTTGGCTCCAACAACTTTGGGCCCCAGGCCCGAGCCACCCTTCGAGGAGCTCCACTCCCAGCGTGTCATCGCCAACGTGCGGGAGCGTCAACGCACTCAGTCCCTGAATGATGCCTTTGCCTCTCTACGCAAGATCATTCCCACGCTACCTTCAGACAAGCTGAGCAAAATCCAGATCCTGAAGCTGGCCTCACGCTACATCGACTTCCTTTACCAGGTGCTGCAGAGCGACGAGATGGACGCCAAGCTGGCCAGCTGCAACTACCTGGCCCACGAAAGACTCAGCTACGCCTTCTCCGTCTGGAGGATGGAGGGGGCCTGGGCCATGTCCACCAGCCACTAGGACCCCACTGAACTTCGCTCACACACCCTTTCGTGTCCACATCTCCCCTTCCTCCCCAGCTCTGTCTGTGTCTGCACCCATTTCCTGACCTTTAAATCTCCTTCTCCCCCTTTGGTCTGATCTTAACCTTTTTGTAAACCTTTGCAATCATTTCTCATCCTGAAGTCTTCGATACTTAACCCTACTCCCCTCCACGTTTCTGCTTCTCTCCTTGTCTGTCCCACAGTTTTTTCCAGGGCAATGAGTTGCTCCAGTGCAGCCCTTCAGGTATGGATCAAATGCAAAAACACACACATTTGTGCAGAGAATGGGGTCAAACATGCATATGCGCACACATGTGCACAAATAGTTTATGGATCTAGATGTTTCACGGTCATTTCTTTCCAAAATGAACTCAGGCTTAAGAGCGTTTACTGGCCGGTGGTCTTTCAGCTCAATCGACAAAAACAAACACGATGCTAACAAAATACATAAAAACATTTTGTTAATTTTTATCAAAGAAGGCAAAAATCATATGGACATGATCTAAATTTTGACAATGTGATTTACGAAGGTCAAAAATGACGGAAAGTCTTCATCTGGATTTTTATTATTTAAGAATTTGACACTTTTGTTTTATACAGCAAACATAATCAGGAAGACAATAATTGCACTTTAAATGGTTTTAAATATGAATCAAATATGAAGATGTGTGTAGTCACAACAGAAAACTTTTCCTTCACATGAATAAACGTAGGACTAAAACTTGGCTTCCCTTTGTACCGTCTCAGTTTATGAAAATTGCAATTTCTAAGAAAGTATACAAAAATGTGTTCCAACACATGCTTTAAAAAAGGCCACACAAAATATGTTTTATATCAGTGTTATAATGTGAATGTTTTCTTCATAACTCAGCTCTTAAAATCATTTTCATTAGCTAATCATTAAAATTACCAGTGTTATTTATTTGTTTTTATCTTTTTTTTTTTTTTTTTACATATTTTAAGAAAAGAGTAATATACTGTCAGTTATTATCTGTGTTTGTGTGTAAAAATATTTGTTATACAGATAAGAAGAAGTTTTCAGATCCAAGTCCCACAGTGGTTGTGTGTAAATAATTCTGCAATTTTGTGTGGGATTCTTAAAAAATACGTTAATTTAATGAGACATTTTACCTTCAGTAAAAGAAATTAAAAATATAAATGTATGTAAAAAGTATATATTTATAATACAAAGTAGATAAAAGGATGCTAAATTCTAAAACTTTATTTTAAGTGGTTAAAAAAAATGCATGTAAAAAATGTCTTTACCACTTTCTTCTCTTATCACATTCAGTCACAAACAAAAACGTCTGCCCACGTCTTTACAAACTTCTTTATGTCTCTTTCCAGTTCATGTTTCATTAATAACCCTCCATGCATCCCAAACACTTTGATCAAAGGAACTGTTTCCTCAGCCATTTCCATCGCTGCAGTAGATGAGGTGAACACAATTAGTGCTTAAACAAACTTAAACAAAACCCAATCAAAGGTAGAGCATTAATTTAAAAAAGAAAAAAAAAGAGCTCCTCTGAGCATCTTGGTTGCTTCACTTTATAAAGTAAAATCAACTAAAAGCACATTATCATCATCATCAACACTCCAGTGTTTGACAGACGTCTGATGAATGTAAGACAAATGTTTCTCTAGGTTTTTTTTTTTCTTTAAATAAAAAAAAATAAATAAAAAATTAACAGACACCAGATTCCCGCATAGGTACAGGGAGGGGGTGGCAGAAAGGGAGAGTGAGGAGGGGGAAAAAGTGGAGGCACATCACTCTCTCTCCCCTGCAGCCTTGCCCTCTTTCCTCAGGATCTTATATCGTGCAATCAGGCCTCGCCGGGGCCCAGACAAGCAGGAACCTTTAGATTGGAAACAGTTGTGAGGTATTAGGAAGGTGTGTCTACCAGGGTTAGGGTCAGGCACATGGGCCTGTGTATGTCAGTTCATGTTCGTGTGTACTTGTTGTGTATGTGTTTCTAGTGAGCTTTAATTAGCTGTGCAGCAGTGTGCGTGTGTGTGTGTGTGCAAACATGTGCATATAAGTAAACAGGAATACATTTGCAGATGTTGTTTCGGTGATTTTTATCTCCCCCATCTTCTGGTTTTAGTTTGGTCAGACTTAGTTACATTTCTTCAAAGAGGCAGCCATGAAGCCCTCCAAACAAAATGACAAAATAAAAGCATTTATTTAAAGACAAAAAAAGAAAAGAAAATGATGATGGGCGGGTGAGTATATGGTGAGGAGCAGAGACCACGTAGAGATGAATGAGGGTTTCAGAGCTACACACTTTTCTATCAGCTAGATTGCAGGTGAAGGTCAGCACACTGCAAACAGGCACAGACTCAGTTCTTTGAACAGACTTTCAAATGATTATAAGCATATGCAGCATTCATGTGCAATCACAAATGATGCTACAAGCACTACTACACATGGGCTTTATACAATCCATGCATATACAGTATACATCTATATATTACACTGTCCAGACACACACATGCAGCTGCTGCTATGCACACACCGCAGGTGTTCCACTCTGAATTAACTCTCCAGACATAGGGGGCTCCAGTCAGGGAAAAGCCAAGGCCCCTGTCCTTGAACGCATCGTTGTAGTTATTACCTACCACTTTGACTGCTGTGCCTGTTATCATCAGCTCTGCAGGGGCCGCCGCTGAAAGCGCTACAAACTCAAGGCCTGCATCTGCATGACCTAAACATGCAATTTTAGGAAAGCGCTGAGGTTAGAAAGGGTCAGGATGCTTCAAAGGCAGAGTGTGCACGGCTGTGTGTCCGTGTCTTAAAATATTGTGTGTGTGTGTGCTGATGAAGTGATGTGTATTTGTCTTAAGTAATGTGCATAATGCTGTGCAATTTGTGCAAAAAAATCATATGGAATTCATCCAAAGTTTAAAGCTTCCTAAAGCTTAAAAATGCTCCCCTCTACATGTACTCTGTGGAAGATGGTACACTGGGGGTGGACAAAACAACCCAAATAACTGACATCACATGATATTCTTTTAACGCTCCCTTTTAAATAAAAATAAAAATGGCTGTTTGCGATATTGTATTGAATAGCAGTGAATTATTGATGTATTATTGTATCCCTTCTTTAAGAGACACCAGTGAACAGAGTCGACAGACAGCTAGAAAGATAGATAATACATATGTAAATTATAAGTGTTAAGGATTTTTTTTAAAAGCATGTGCAAGTGTGATTGCATATATGAATATTAAAGGTTTTAAAAGGTTCAAGAGAACTACATGTTCGTGTTTTATTCCACCCCAGATTTTTACAAAGAATTCAAATAGATCTTTATTTTTTATTTTTTATTCAATTGATAAATATATTACACAAAACAAAACAAAACAAAACAAAACCCCAAAACAATAAAAGTTTCTAAAATGTAGCACTTCCAGTGTAAAAGAACTATATTTTCCCTGGAAGTCCATAGCACGCACACACATGAACATGAGTCACTGCGGACACTTTTGTGCATTTTCATGAGCGCGATTTTGAAGAAGTGTGGGTGTCTGGCTCAGCGTGAGATGTTCAGAATGAAACGATTGTTCAGTTTGAGTTGGAACAAACAAGACTCTCCCTTCTGTTTATACTATAATCACAATGCCTGTCACTGCTCTTTCCTGTGCCGGAACCCCTGGCTCTGCTACATCTGCACGCATATGTGTGTGTGTGTTTCACAATTTGGACTGACCAGCTGTTGGATGCTCTTTTGCGCATATTAAGTATCTGGCTTTCACTGCTGGCTGATCCGGGACCAGATGTAAAGTCCTCTGCGGCTCATCTGCGTTTTTAAAAAGCCTCATCCAGAAGTTGTGGCTTCTGAGAGTCCTCTTTATTTTTAGAGATCCAAACTAAGAGCTGAGCACAGGTGGGAGGGTTGAGTGTGTGTGTGTGTGTTTGTGTGTGTGTATATATTTGACTGCTCCGTATGCATATGTGCTTGTGCGTGCATTCGAATGTGTGTTGGTCAGACAGCTGCAGGGATAGAGGAAGGACTTCTGGTTTGACACGTAGGCAACAAAGAACCACATAACACAAGCCCACAGTGTATCAGAATCTGCATGCTTAGAACATATAAAGAGACAGAAATTGTGTGCAATAAAGTTTCAATAATTTGAAAATGTTAATAACNAACTTTTACATGTGCTCTCTTCCAGTGCAGGTGTACCAATAAAAAACTACCTTTTAGAGAGATAATTACTGAATATAAATACATTAAATACAGGAAAATAATCATTGCAACCTGAAATACTGACCAGGTTTAATATGCTGCTTAACAGCACAATAGAGGCAGCCTCATACTTTGTGACATGAAAAACAGCATCTTTGGTTGTGAATTTGCATGTTCATTTTTTAGGGGCATGATGAAAGTCATGTGATGGGATAACACACACATACATCTAATTTCCAATCACGGAAGGGCACGCTGTAATTAGGGGAAGCTGAAAACGAGCCAGATGAAATGTTTGCTTGTTAAAGCGGGAAGCTGAAGAGCTGTAGGGATTTTTCCGCTTTGCACTAAAAGACAAACAAACAAACACAAATAAACACTTTTTTTGTCCGCACACACATTTTGCACCCTCAGCACATTTACCCAATCTTTAAGTTGTGTGTCAAGTTTGAAGCCTCGGACGGTGCAAAATGCCCATAATGCTAACTTGCCTGTGTGTTTCTTCTTCCTGCAGAAAACCGACAAATGGAAACTTCTCTACACTTGAAGAAATTTGTTCCTGCCTTGACAAATATCTCCACTTTAAAAACACACACACAAACAAAAAAAGACTTTACTCTTTCTCTGGACAAGTCTCGACTCCATCTCGTCTCCCAGCCTTTGCCGAGTGTTTCTGAAACTCTGGTGAGGAGAGCTGTGACAGCCTGATGAAGGGCTTTGAATGATGAAACTGAATTTAAAAAACAACAACAAAAACAACGAACAGCTGGCCTGCGGTGACAATGAAACAAAATGGCTGCTGGTTCGAGTGCCTTCGGTTACACCATGATAACTCTCATTCACTCGACTCTTCGCAGTGGATGACTCACTGCCAGACAGACATTAAGATGACTAATGGTAATGGCACAGTGATGGTTAGAGGGCGGTCACAGCCAATGAATGTTTACAGCTAAAATGCTAATAAGCTAATCGCTCTGGCTCTCAAGGCCCCGTCTTGTGGGAAGAGGAAGAGCACACGAGGAATTTGGCGCAGATCTTTTACTTTGTAATAACTGGATCGCTTTCTGTGTATTTTGGGGTTTTTAAAGTGTATGTGAATTGGTATATGCACACTGTATTACTTTAAACTCTGCTTATCCTTTACTCTTGCCTTTAACTGAAAAAGTCTTAAACCACTGATCCCAGTTCAGCCACCTGTTTTTCACTTTAGCTTTTCTGTTAGCATTTAGTACTCATTTAAGTAGTCCCCCCCATGCAGCTTTAAAATATCTTTGCAAACTTATTCTCATTGAAAATGCGCCAAAGTGGTGATGAAGTGATTTCAGTAGAGCAGAGTATTTGTAACCATGCTGTTTGAACATGTTGCTTTTGTACTGCTTTTAATTTGCTTATGATCATCTCCTGTGTGTCATATCCTGTGGCAATAAATTTTTTCCTCAAGGTTGTACATAAGTGCAATATTTTCATAATCAGAGGACAGTGATGCATGGGTTGTTGGAGGAATTTGCAGAAAATGAACAAAAAAAAGGGACAAAAGTCCAAGAAAAATGGGGATAGAAAAAGAAACAACTGATCTCATTCAAATGTACATAATTTACCTTTATTAGGGATTTTATTTTATTTTTTTTGGTGAAAATAGTAGAAAAAGTCAAAAGTAAGACAATAAAACCAATGTTACTATGTACACTGTACAGAAACAAAATCAAGATAGTCAGTTATAAAAAAAAACTGGACTTGACCTACAGTAAAAATTAAGTTCCAGTTTGTTAAGGCTACCTTCAGGTTGGTCAGCATGTTCCTTCAACTGATAATTTGGTCTCCAAGTATGCACAGGGTTCATTATTGGGCTCAAATACAAAAATATATCATTTACATTGATTAAGACATGTGATATGTCAGGTCGCTGTCATGAATATTCCTTAAAACGACTTAAAGCTACACTCCTTCGTCCATTTGTCCTACATGATGTAGAGCTGAAGCTGGTCCACGCTCTCTTGCTGTCATTCATTTTTCACATTTTCATCACATCAACAAATATCGGACAGGTTACGAGTTACGTACAGAATGCAACATAAAATACATCCAAACAAATAAAAAACAAGAAACAACAAAAAAAAACAAACAGACATACTGTATTAGCACCATCACAATCATGTTAGACATGCAAAGAGCACTTCAAAGACACAGAATCTGAATGTATAAATAGAAGTCATATCGAATTAATTTGTTTATATAAATGTCCAGCTTTTTTTGTGTGCTTTTCAACTGTTTGGATTGAGGAAAAAACAAAAAACATTTGCAAAGTCTTCAAAGTCTTTGAAGTTCTTTAGGCCATGCCAGTCCATGGACAGCACATTGTTCTCA
This sequence comes from Australoheros facetus, assembly GCA_030220045.1. Classification (NCBI taxonomy): domain Eukaryota; kingdom Metazoa; phylum Chordata; class Actinopteri; order Cichliformes; family Cichlidae; genus Australoheros; species Australoheros facetus. The sequence goes on from JASGAU010411715.1 coordinate 8,398, forward strand.
TAAACTTTGGTTGTATTTAACCTGTGTCCAATTGCACTGTGGGATATTTAACTATCTCGGTATTGCTTCATTCTAACTAAACTACTTAAACGCCGTTGTTTGGTCCAGGGAGCGAAACATCTCCCACAATGACAGTAAACAGACTGGCGCTACATACAGGATGAACAAAGGACAGATCAGATTAAAAAAAAAAAAATTAGCGACAAAGAAATATGTAACAAATACAGCAGGAATGCTCATCCACTGGTAGAAACACTGATCCACTTAAAAAGATGATCAAAGTTCAGATTTTGAGACCCGAGTCGTTCCGACCCTCGTTTCTGAGGGCGAGATAAGTGCACTTCGTGGATGCGAGTCTCATCCAAAATGTTAAAATATGATGCGCATTGTCACTTATACAATTGTTACTCAGTGGTCACACTGTACTGAGGCATCATGGGTAATTTCTGTCTTACCTGACATGCTTACACCCCCCGTCCTTCCCCGATATCAAATATCAATACCACAGTGAATAGAGGTATTAGCTCTTCATTGTGACTAATGCCACCAATACTAACTACAGCATGTCTACATATTTAAAATGTAATTTGTCAGAGACTGACGTGTCTTTTATCCGTTGGGGAGCATTATCAATGCAGCAGTCCGAGGTCTTGCTGCATGCGCTCGCCCGATACGCCAAGAAAGAAAAAATGAAAAAAAAAAAAGTTAAAATATGTGAACATACAAATAAAACAATAGGAGACACGTGTGTGTCAGACTTCATTGTAGCTTAACTCTAGATTCTTAAAAAAAACTATCATGTTGACATTTGTGTTCCACAGGTCAAATAAACTGATAATATGAACAGACATGCAACGTCGCTGTCACATGCAGACAAATGACATCACACGATACAGGGATACGTCTGCTCTCCTTCACTCACACACCCTTCGGGGATGACTCCTTCTTCTCAAATTGAGTGGCTCCATAAGCTGAGGTGACCTTTGACCCTTCCCTACAACAGTCTTAGGGCTCTTTCGCAAGGTCGTGCTAGAGTCATTTCAAAGCAGTCTCTAAATTTTGCAGAGTTGTGTTTTCTCAAGATGTACATGCAATGTCATGTTGCTACGGGGGGAAAACCCTTCATTAATCTGCATCTGGGTGTCTCTTTTAGCTTTCTCTCATTTCAGTCAGGGATGAAAGTATGAATGTGGTCCAGATGGTCACTGGTCATCAGTGTGTTTGAATCACAAGGGTCAGACTGCAGCCAGTAGTAACGCAGGTGGAGTTTCTGTGAGGTGACATTTGCTTCCAGTGATGATCCGAAGCGCTACTTTGTGTGTTTGTGTGTGTACAGAGTGTGTAGAGACTTTGTTCCGAGGAGGAGACTCTTCCTTCAGAGAGAATCGCCTTTCTCAGTCATTTCTCAGACTGTTTCCTTGATAACCAAGAGAAAGAAAAGGATTTCTTATACATAAAGTATAACATTATAGTGGTGCTAAAGCAGAAGATATGAAATACAGAGCTGTCCCTACCTGTCGGATGTGAGGGACCCCATTGACAGAGAGGCAATAGCGCTGACGGCCTCACTGTCCGAGTCTCGTCTCAGTCTTCTTCTTTGTGCCTGCAAGTAGGACATATCCACTGTGGCGGCTGAATCCTTCAAACTCTGCCAGTACTCACCTGCAGGAAGCAAAGGATGGAAAAAAGATGGAGAGGAGGAAGGAAAACAGAAGAGAGAAAGATTAATGGTTGCAGTCGTTGGTATTTGAGAGCTGTTTTCATCCTGAATTGTTCCTTGAGGGGAGGCGTCTCCATTATTAAAGAGCACTGCATGGTGTTTGATCCACTGGTTGCAGCCGTTTGATCTGAATACAAGCAATGACTGTGACATAAACAGCCTGTGGTCCAAATATCCATGTTGATAATTTCACGAATGTAAACTCAAATTCAATCTGTTCTCTCTGGGCCTCAAGTCCTGTGTCACACAGTAAAAGAAAAAAAAAGAAAAATCCGAGTTTGCAAATGTGCTCATCTCTGAGCGTGTGTGTTCTGGCTGCGAATGCAACTCACATACATTTCACCCCGGGCCTAAATTATGGGCTTAACATTCTTGTGGCTATTCAAATATTTTTAATTAATCTAATTTGGTTGGGATAACATTTGTGTGCAATCAGAAGGGGATGTTGCGAAGGTCGTGTGCCAGAGAAGTGTTTGAAGATAATTGGAGCCAGGGCGGCCGTGTGTGAGTGTGTGTGTGTCTGTCTGTCTGTCTGTCTGTGTGTGGGACGGCTGGAGGGAGAGATAGGGAGACAGGGATGTAAAGGAGGAGAGGTGGTCGGACAGCGGGGCCGATGAGAGAAGACGTGCTGGGCAGCTTGTGGAAATGGAAAGGAAATAAAAATCTTTAATTTTAGTTTGAAGAATATGGTTTTAATCAAAAAGGGGAAAAAAAATGAAACAATTTCCTTTCAGATAAAAGTGCAAAATCACTCTAAAGTGACTGTAATTAGTAATGGTGTCATTTTACTCTTCCTCCTCTGTTGCTCGTCTTGAGGTGTTTCTTTTTATTATGAATGGAAGATCTGCGGATAGAGGATGCTGTACGGATCATTCAGCAGCATGGTGTGATTTTTGGGACTATATTAAAACAATCTGACTTGACCTGAAATTCCTTTCATGTATAAGAAGGGGAACATAGTGGTATAATTATTAATTTTGCAAGCGAGTTTTTCTTTGATCTCATTTTTGAATAAAAGCACATATTTTAGTCCAAGGTCCATTACTAACTTTCCCATTACAACAACTTTCCTGAGAAATAGTGCTGGAAGCGAATACATCCAGTGTGTGCTAGCCATTTTCCCACTTCAAACAAGATAATGATGGACATTTGTTTTTATTTAGTATTTATTTTGACAGTTTAAAGGTGTTTATGACTTATACAGCTTATGGCCAACCTTAGAGAGTAAGATACTAAAGGCAACTGAGACAAATAATGGAGAATAAAGATAAAGAAAATGACAAAATCTTTCAAAGTGCTAGTAAAATAGAAGAGCTCTATGATGCTTGCTGGTTATTTAACTAGCTGTTACAGTGTTTTTCTGTAAAAGTTTCTGCATGTATTTTCCAAAGTTCCACAAGACCTCTCAGTGTCATATTGCTGATAGTTCTTGATGTTACACAGCATGTCGTGTTCTCACCATGAATCTGGATGACTTTCTGCAGAGAAAGCACTGCGTTTTCACAGGGCTTCTGGTCCAACACGGACTGGGAGAGAGGCTCCACCTGTGGCACATGTGGTTAGTGGTTAGAGGATGAAATATGCCGCATGTATCTTTGAAAAGACATACATGTTCTGTATGCGCAAAAACACATCCAACCTCCATGCCCAGCAAGGCGCTGACGCAGGCTTCGGAAGCATCGCAGATAGCTTTGAGATCATGCCCACCCTCCAGAGCCAGGACCACCTTTCCCCCTGCCAGTGACATCAGTTGACGGGTCAAGAAGCCAAAACCTAGTGGAGAACAAAACACACTCACGATAAAACACACAAAGGTTAAGCCAGAAAATGACCAGACGGGGATTATATCAGTGTTGTGAAAAGTTAGCCACACTTTACACACTGGCCTCTGACTAAAAATTGAGTATAACTTCACAACATCATGCTGACTGGTGACATAATTTACTATGAAGCAGCAACCTCTGGGCCTGCAAAATGAAGCCTATGCTGAGGCACTAAAACCTGCAGTTCCACCGATGTCCACTTGTGGCTGGCTGCAAAAGTGAGTCAATCCCCATAGACTCTCATGTTAAAATGCCCAACTTTGCAGCAGAAATAAACATGTTTACAGCCTGCTACAAAAAACGGTGTTGGTCGGCACAGCTCATTTCCACATTCATGACAATTTTACAGAATTTTATATTTTTTTGTAGAACTAATTAAGCTAAATTTTTAAGGTGTAAAGTTAATATAATTGGAGATGTGGCAGGTGCACTGATGCAGGTGACAGTTGCCTGCTTCACTTCCATTGCACTGCACCTGTAGACTGTGCATATATCTAGGAGCCTTTTAGAAGATTTTTAATGCAATTATCAGACAAATAATAAAGCTTGCTGTGTCAACATTTGCACTAACAATTGAAGAAGATCCCAAGAAGTCTATGCTCAAATTTTAGTGAGTCAGTTTCTAGCATTTTATGTGTATAATAGCACTGCTTAGCAGGTAACTGTGTCTGAGTGATGCGCCCATACAGTTTAGGGGTTCAGCTTGCTAGCAGAGCTAAAAGGTACAGGCTGTAGTATAAAAATCTTCAAAATGGGTCTTCACAAACCCAAGGGTGGCATCATAGCACCTATATCCATTTTTATATGTAGCCTATTATGATGCTAAGTTTTATTTAAACATAAAGACTACTTCATACTAAGAATTTTTTTCTCAAATATGCCTACAAACAAACTTTAATTTCTCTATAAAGTTGAACTCAGAAAACTGCATTGCACAACAGTGTTAATATCTTACAGCAACACTAAGTCTGCGCAGTGTAAAAGAGTGTTTATCTGTTTGACAGTAGTCTGTGAAGGATGGCCAACCTTTGTAATTATAATAAGAAGAAATCTAACAAATGCAGGGCAAACAAATATTTATTATAACTCATAGTAAAAGTGACTCATAAGAGCACGCAAACTTGAATGTGTGCTGAATGGGAGGCTGGGTGAACCTTACACTTGGCTGTAACCTTGTATCCTCCCAGTGATGATGAATGTCCTTCAACAGCATCAAAGCCAGCTGACACGAGGACGACATCAGGGGAAAACTCGTGAGCGATGGGCATCACCACAGCTCTGAGGACCACGAGAGGAAACACAATGGTGTAAAGCAAACACTGCATGTTATGTTCCATTCATCAATCCGTGTGGCCGGGCAGAAATTAGACAGCACATTTAGGAAGCCATTTTTTTTTTTCAACAGGTGTTCATGATTTGTGAGAAAATGAGAACTGAGGGGTGGGGTGAGTAGAATATAATGTGTGATCAAATTAACAGAGCAGGCTGAAACAGATTAATTATTGTAATGAAGAGACTTTGCCTGAAATTTTTTTTTAAATGAGTTGAAGTGACTGATTTTCACAAGGAGCATTCATATACTGCAGGACTTTTATCTGGATTGTTAACTGCAAACACTTACTTAATTGTAAGTGATTGCAAATAGCTCCCCTATTTGAAAATCATGAAAAGAGAAATTATCAAAGGCAGTGCTCCAAGCGCTTCATCTCTGTTCTTGATCCACTCCTGGTAAGCAGCCAATCCTGGAAGGTGGGGCATCTCCCAGGTGTGAATGTGTGCAACTGTTTAAATGTGAAGCTGTTAAAAAAGAAGCACGAGTGCTCTGCATACCTTTCTTGGATATATATTAAAAAAATGAAGGGGAAAAAAAAAAGCTCAGAGCAAAGAATTTATACAAGTGGGAAACAAAAGTTTTTTGTGTGTGTGTGTCATAAACAGATAAAACGAGACCCTTGGCATATACAGACTGAGATGTCCACAAACTGTAAATTCTGCTTATGGGAGCCCAGTTTCCTTGCTCCTTTGCTCTCCTTCTTCCTTCCTCTCGTCTCTCGCTGCCAGTTTTTTAGCAAGAGCACACGGCCCATGCCGCGTTTGATTCTTTCTCACTCTCCCCCTGTCCCCCCCCAGCGGCAGTTCAAAGACGTTTGTGTGTGTCTGGTTCCTATTAGGAGCTCGTCCCTCTTCTCACGTCACTGACAGCCAGCCATCTGGGATCCATTGGGCCTAATTAAGCCGCCTTTGGATTCCCTAACAATGTACCCCCCACTTCTTCTCCTCTCTTCTGCTCTATTCTGCTCTCCTCCATAGTTCATCATTGGTCAGTAGCCACTTGAAAATGCACAGGAAAAGTATATGCATTCACACATACACGGAATGCACGCGTTGCAATATCTGCATATGCACGCTCTTCCTTTGAAACTGGAAGTTTCACGCGTGCTGTGCTACCGGCGATTCGATTGACGTTAAATTCTGACCACCTTAGTAATCCTCCACACATAAACACGCTGCATCATGACGCTTAATCTCAATGCAGCTGAGCTCTTTCTTGATTGTACTAGAGTCCCACCACCACTCCCGACCACAATATTCCTTCGATACACACCCAAAAACAGAGACACACATCATCAGCAACCGCACTCTGGGTAGTTTTCTGTTCCATCTCGAAGAGAAACACAGAGACTGGAACACCCTGTCATCTAAATCAAATTGAATTACAGAACTGGCACGAGGCTAGGTAGACTTAATTGCATAAACACAAATTCATGATGCATTAAATTTTGTCTGTAAAGCATGTTATGCATTTATTCGCACCGGTTAATTCACAGAATGGTGGCAAAGTTCACTGCACAATTATTCAAACATAATACATGTTGTTCTTTGTTTCTAACCCCAAACCCAACCAATTATAACTATCACTGAGGCATTTTGGTCCTTCCATGATGACATATGATAAAAGTTGCCCCGGACACAACTACACAGTATGTGCCTCAAACCACCGGACCACCGCGACACTCTTACACTACAGAGCTAAGATTTGATATTAGCTTTTAAGTGTAACACACAATACAGTACAGTACTATACTGCGGTTTACTGGGGAAGTTTTACACATGAAAACACTTGCCATTTCCCAAACTGGATAAAAAATACCAAAACCAGACGCCTGCTCTGGAAAGGACCAGTTGTTTCTTAATTAGTATCCAGGGCGCCAGTAAACACTGGACTTAGTGTTTCTGAGGATGCCTATTGGCTCTATGGATTTTACCAGAATGGGTTAGCTCATTAGCATCTTTCCGTTGACGAGGGGCCCACCCACTGTGTCTGGTGCATGCAGCACCATGTAGAGAGCTTAATCATCTGGTGGCGGGCCAGTGTTGCTGACAGAAACATTCTGAGTTCATTACGTGTGTTTGAAAGTATAGAGCAAAATCAAACCATTTTCTTTCAGGAAAAAAAAAAAGCTTGAATGAAATGAAAAGTGTGCTAAGACCAAAGGTGTGTCTGGCTAACATGCTAATGTAGAGTTTTGGAATTAGCTCAAAGATGACACAGATAATGTGTAATTATAGATCTCATTTCAAAAATCATAGTACCGTTTGGCTCTTGCCGTACACAGAGTCAGTACGGGTTGTACTGACTCTGGGTAACAACTAGTTCACAGTCAACATGTGTATCAGTGGGACTATGATTTGAACAGACTGCTTTACCTGGGAGTGATCAACTTGTGCATTAGAGATGTGTGCGGAGGATACTAAATGGCTAAAGTGCTGGCATACGCGCTGAGCTGCTCGCACAGCTGTGGAGGTTGATAGGAGCACTGACATGAAGAAGGAGGAGATAAGTGTATTTTGGATTTAAAGCTGAATATTCAGCAAGCAATTATGTGCTTGCTGAGCTTCAAGCCAGAACCAGAAAGCATCAAGCAAGAAACACTACAGGCAACACAATTTGTGACACTAACCATAACTGACAAATCAAACACAAATATAATGTTCAAAGGGGCGAACGCCTATCTCAAGTTTTCAGGTTCTTGCAAAATGGAAACCTATGTTATGTTCTAGGCAATGCTGGCAAGTATATCCACTTTGTAGGTAACTTGAACATGATAAAACACCAGTATACACTTTTCTATTTAATGTTTCAGTACTACAGTGTTTATATAAATTTGTAGTGGCTAAGAACTTGAGTTCATTCTTTACCTGAATGCAGCCAGGTATTCTGCATCGCCCATTGGAGGGTTCAGACCACCCATCCATCCTACATTCACATTAAAGCCCTCACCTGGACTTGCACCCACCTGGATAAAGGCAAACACAGAGGAGAGAGAGAGAGAGAGCGTGTCAGAGAGAAAGAGTCTCCGTGACTGTCAAGAAAGTTAATGAGTCCCAGTGAAAGTTGAGAAACTGTATGACGCTGACAGATTTGTGTCAAATGTTCAGAAAATCAGCACCGCTGTTGCAAAACTTTTGCATTGCAGCAACCAAGGCAAAGTGGCTGCATCTCTTTAGGGCAGCACCAGGGAGTGATTATGATTCCTAAATGAAAGACGGATGGCTGTTAATTCAACACCCCTGTCCCTCCATTTTGATTTTGATACAATTTGTCAAATGGCCTTATAAATCACTTGGAGCCACAACAGAGTTACACCCGTTTATGGTTCCCAAGATTTAGGCTTACAGCTATACTGGGAAGTATTTTTCATCTGGCAACTTATACATGTTACATATATATAAAAACAATGAATAAGAATCACCATATGTTGTATAGTGGTTTATGTACTGAAAGGATATGTAATTGAAATGGCTATGTAATATGCATTTTTTATATGGTAGTTTAGAGGGTTTGATATGCATGACATGTCAAATGAAAAAGACATGGCATACTGCTCTATACTACTCATTTAACATGTTGTAAATTTTTAGTGATATTTTAGCTGTATTGAGCTTGGCATGTACTCAAAATTGCTAAGCAGAGTAGGCAAAGTCGATGAAGTTCTTCTCAGTTTGACCTCACATATTTTCGGGGCAAAGAGTGAACTGAGTCCCAGGTCTTGGAAAGAAAGTTTAAGGATTCCTGCCTCTCTCTTTGTAGTCCTCCTAGCAGCCATTTAGCTGTTCTCTAGGCCTTTCACCATCAGTCAATGTGTCAGTTTGAGGAGAGATTGAGGCAGTTGATTGACATGCTCTTGGCAACGACATGTAGTAATTTTCTTTGTGTGTGTGTGTGTGTGTGTGTGTGTGTGTGTGTGTGTGTGTGTGTGTGCATGGGTGTGAGAGGATGCTTGAAAGAGAAAAGAATGCTGATGAGCATCGCAGAGCGTCTGTCTCCATTCTTCTCTCAGTGGACGGGATGTTCACAGGGCAAACGAAAAACACATGAAGCCTCCTGTCCTCTGCCAACTGGTAATGTACCCGCATGCACACGCATGTGCGCACACACACACACACACACACACACACACACACACACACACACACACACACACACACACACACACACACACACACACACACACACACACACA
>JASGAU010411717.1:9605-22457 GCA_030220045.1 Australoheros facetus
ATCTAACCCCAAGACATGAAGACTAAAACTACACACAAAGATGAGGACATAAGAAGGAAAAGAACCTATACTGACCAATCGGCAACTCAGATCTGACAGCAGTGTCAGCGCCTTCCTCTCTGCCTTTCATGCCAAGATCCAGGATAAAAAGAAAGAAAACGGAGAAAATCATGTCAGTGCTATATGTGTATTGACCTACCAGCGAATGCCTTTAATGGGAAAAAAGTGAGGATGATTAGTTAAACCTGCATTTTATGCTATTATTTTTCCTCTTTTAACACCAGGTGCCTGCAATTTATTTTCTGACATAAAAAAGATGCAAATTTGTGCATAAAAGATGACCAGAATGCAGGAAATGAAGCTCTCGGTGGAGACTCTCGGACACGTCTAATGTGCTCCACCCAATATTGGAACAAAATCTACACCCATGACTTTTAACACCTGCCTACAGGTGTGAAAATGAAAAGAAATGCTACACTGGCTTTCATCTCACACGTCAGCAAACACTTGAAATACTTTCTGTGACTCAAATTCATCTCACACTGATTTTACTTAAATTCATTCACCTGCTGTCACATCTTAGATACACAACAGACTCATATTTCAACACTCAGCGTGCACACACTTCAAATTCTTTTCTTTTTTAAAAATTTATAGCTCACCTGACATCTCTGCTGCTTTAATCCTCTTTGAATGACAGCTACTCTGCTTTCATCACTCATTGCAGTTTCTTTATTCTTCACACATAAACTGACATTTCACCTGCTGACACGGCTCACGCTCTGCAGCTAAACTTTTAAAAGTCAAGTTTCAGATTCAAATCAACATTTCAGCGATCTGCGGCACCAGAAGTGCAACTGACACTTTCATTGTCTACACAAACTGAAAAATCTACCCACAAAAACACAAACAGTGTTCAGACGTTACAATTTATTAAGCAGCTCAAGCATTTCTGAGCTTTAAAGTCAACCAGCTCCTGAACTACTTTCATTTTTGTACCTGTAGCGTGTCCTTTTCTAGCAAAAACACTGTGTTTTATTGCACAAAGTTTCAGTCCTCTGTGCTGTGAGTTCATGAATAAATTCATCAGGCCTTGACTGGAACATTATTTGGTGAAAACAAAGTTGTCCTAACAGGGTTTCTGCTCGATAGATTGTTGTGAAAAACTTTGACCTTGCAGTGGATTTTTTTTTTTTTTACTTTAATCTTCCATGATGCTCAGCAGACACAGCCACGGTCAAGAGCCTTTTATAAGAATGACAAGGCAAGTGAATTCCAGTTAAGCCCACTTCACATTTTGACGACACCACACACCCATCAAAGAGCGCATAGTCATAATCACTAGGTCTGCTTACTACACACGCCTAATACCCTGCTGGCGTAATGCTGATAAGCCCTTTTTGAATGTATTGCTGCAGTGCAATAGCATTTGTGCTTTGTGCAGAATTTAAAGTGGACAGACTAAAATAGAGCCCTGCAGCCTAAAGGATGATGTTGCACTTTGTACACGTGAGACACAAAGCCACCTCTTACATGAGCAGTCTCAGCTGATAACTTGACATGATGTAACAGCAGGAGTTACACTCACCTTTGCTGGTACAGAAAGTCAATTGATTATAAAGTAATTGCTCTGTAAAGCTTTGACATAAGCACCTGCAGGCTGAAGGACAATAAGCACAGAGCAACTTCTGGAAGGTTTTCTGCTTCTGAGGTACAGTATATAACATGATGTTGTGCTTGCAAAGCACATATTCTAGGGCACCTCCTCAGCTGGCAATGTAAAACAATGTAAGATGATTTGTACTTTATGTGAGAAGAGGGTGTCCTACTTCGTTCTCTATATTTACAGGTATGAATGTGTGTGTATGGAGAGAGTGAGCTGTGTGAATAAGATTCTTTTTATTGTATTTTTCGTGCACTGCGAGCATCTGTGTAACCAAAAACAAATTCCTTGTATGTGTGAGCGATACTTGGTCAATAAAGCCTGATTCTTTCAGACATCACATGCTATATATTTATGCAAAGTTTTTAAGCCATGGCAGCAGCATTTTAATGTAGTATCTATCTATGGTCCCACTTATACAGACCTAGAATCTGGTCAGCAACCTCCTGACATGGTGAGCTGATGAGATTGCTGACTTCACTGGGTGAAATTGGTTGCAAAGAGGGTACTGTACCAAAACCGCATTGCGACTGCTGTGGTCATTAGCAGATTGACAGAGTTACTGGTAGTTTGCATGGAAAATGCCAACTTGTCTGCAATCACTTGCCAAAATACTCGCAACCTGAAAAAGTGCAGCACAAACCAGAAAGTTGTACCTTAGCGCTGCAACCAACAGATTTCAAAACAACTTTTACTTTGAAGGTTTCCATTTCCATTTTGTGTTGCACTCCTCACAGTTTCACTTCCACTGGAAAATAGTTGGCAAGTGTTTGCATCTTCTGTGCAAACTGTGGGTGACAGTGACAATACTAGTGGCAAAAACAATCACAAGTAGGTTTTTGGTGCAGTACCATATACCTCTTTGCAACCAATTTCATCTCACAATTGCCAGCAACTACCTGCTAACTGGTTGGGGAATACTTATTAATCTTTACTGAGCAGTGGTTAGTAATGAGTCCCCAACCTCTAAACATGTGTTACCAACTAGGGTTGAGGAGGGCTGAAGTCTGTTCCAGCTCACACTGGGCGAGATGTCGGGTGCACCATGGACGGGTCACCAGTCCATCACATGGCTAACACATGGAGACAGCCTGATTTACAGTTTGTTTTTTTTCCATTTATTGACAGTGTTGTGTAGAGCAGAGAGGAATAGTGGGAGTAGAGTGATAGTTTTGTTTTAATATCTTTATATTAATCAGCTGATTAATGATCACCTCTGATGTCTTCTGACTTCCGAAATCCAGCCATCAAATGTTCCCTCTGGTGTCGTGCCATTCACTATGTTCGGTGTTGGAGCCAGCCATAATTTAATAATAGGGTGCTCGTCTGGGATTTGGACCTGGGATCTCAGACATGAAAAACCGACTCCAGACCAGCTTGTAGAAACACATTAGCTGTCATGGAACAGCTGTGTGGCAGGCAGGAAGGAGGGCCCCAATGCAGGATACGCCAGGCGAAGGTTAACTTAAAATCCACTTTATTTGCGACTTGTAAAACAAAAGACCGGACTGGACGGGACCAGTGGCAAAACTGCAGACAGGAAAACCAAAACGCTTTACTTGAACAGACGCAAAACCATAAATCCAGGCAGGGTACGCATACACAGCAGGAAAACAATGACAACAGGCAGTGAAAACACAGGACTTTAATACACTGGAGGGCTAATGAGGGAAGTGGAAACAGGTGGGAACACAGGTGAACCAAACTACACTGACGAGACAAGGGAAAGCAGAACTAAACCTAATACACAAGGACCAGACGCTTATCAAAATAAAACAGGAAGTACGATGAGGGAACAAAGATGCAGACCTGACACAGAATACTGGGAGAACACAAGGAACTAGAAATAACAGACTAAACCCCACAACCAAGACAGAACAGATAAAATAAAGCAAAAACAAAACACGGGGTCCACCGGAACCCGGACCACGACATTATCCACGTACACGCACATTCAAAAATATGTGCTCCAGCCCCTCTGCCACCCTGGCGTCTGTTTCTCGATGGCATCTCTGGTAGTAACCACAGATGTCTGGGACTAATTTTGATTGGCATTATCACACAGACCAGACTTAAAGTTGTACTTTATCATGTAGAACATCAGAAGTCTGACATGCTTACATGCTGCAGAACAAATGTTATCATGTTAACTAGGAGTCATCTGACCTGACAGAAATATACAAAATGATGAATTACATGCTGTTAGAATGACATCCCAGGACAACATGGAAACAACCCCTACTGATGTGGCATGCAGTGATGCAGTGGTTCGCACTGTTGCCTCACAGCAAGAAGGTCCTGGGTTCGAGTTCGTTTGCCAGCTGGGAGCTTTCTGTGTGGAGTTTGCATGTTGTTCGTGTACCTGTGAGGGTTTTTTTCTGGATGCTTTCTCCCACAGTCCAAAGACATGCATGTTAGGTTAACTGCTGAGTTTAAATTGGCTGTGGGTGACCTCTCACCCCATGATAGCTGGATGTAATGGTTCTCAGAGTCAGCGCTACTTTTTGCTCTCTTTCCCTCCCTCTCTCCTTCATACAGGCATTAGTGGTTGGCTGGAGGTCCCAGAAGCTGTGTCTCCCAGCTGTAGCGACCTACTTATGCACCTGTTGTTCATCTTCTCATTACTCCTGCCATACTTTAGGACCGGTTCACCCTCTCACACCGTTCAGTTAGTTTAAGCACTAACGCAGGCTCACTTTGTCCTTATTTCACTTTGGTTTTAAACAATCGTTGTGTGCAAGAAAACCTTGGTGTGTTTCTCGGCTGCTTGCTGTCCCCTCGGAGCTTTCCTGTCTGGGCTCATTTGGCTTTGGATTTGTAATTCTAAATTTTACTTACCTACTCACTACTCCGCTGAACCTGCTGCTCAGAAAATATCTTTTCCATTGACTCCAGTTTTTGTGAATAAATCCTTTTAACCTTGTCTGAGGTCTGAGTCTGTATTTGGGTCCTTCTGTCCTAGCCTGGGATAAGCTCCAGGTCCTGTGACCCTGAACTGGATAAGTAGATAATGGATAGAGGAACTCACCAGTCCTACAATCTGAGAACCATTGAACTCACCTAACAGAGCTAGGCTAGGTGTTTTAGGTTGCCCCAGTCTTTGTTACACTAGGCTAACTGTTGAAGCTAACATCAGAACAAACAATCATCTCATTTTCAAGAAGAACACTAACAGCACTAACAAAATACCAAAAAAACTCACTGCCTTCCAGTCTTGCTAAATATCAGTAAACTGAATGTTTGGCTCATCTTGGCACCATACGGATGTGCTGCAGCTACACAAAGTAAACTGAGTAATTCAGGTTTTCAAACTGCAAAAAATAAAATGTGGCTCAAAACTGTAAATAAATATACAACACGCTGTTAATCGGACAAAGTGAAACCTAATCATATCAGAATCACAAATGAAACAAATTTTGAATTCTGATAACAAATTAATTGTGTCCCGCAGAACAAACCGTTCCACTTTTACCCACACTGTCATAACAAAACAGAGAAATATTTTTTAAAATGAACACCCCCCACCCCACCCCTAGAGTCAAGTCACCCAAGACAGACAAGATTCATGAGCCTACATTATATCAATTCCTTTGGGTTTTTGTCTTTTTTTTCTTTTTTGGAGAGAGCGATTGAGTGGATAAAGATGTGACATCTCTGCTGACATCTCATTAATTCATAAGCTGTCCCTCGTGGCAGAGGGAAGACAGGAATAATGCTTCGGTTCAGAGTTGCAGCATTTACTCTTGTTAACTTTGGGGAGACAAAGCAGCAGCGTGTAATGAGACTTTTGGTTGTGCCGTGCTCGACAAATAACAGCGAGAAGAACGTCTTCTGAAAGAGTGTCCAATATCGGCACTTAATGAGGCCTTGGACTATTGACAACCTGTTTATTTCTGCCAGTGGATCCGTTTCATGTTGAGCTAAAAGACTTGAAAGGGTCTGAGGAATTTAACTCGCAGCAGATGCTTAAAAGTGGACTGCCAGCAACAATCTTTCCTCTTAAAAAAGACAGAGAAAGAGAACCTCATCTTCCTGCTCTGCTCTCCTTTTCCCTTCTCCATTCTCCTCCCATGGTGAGAGCTCCAGGAGACAGCAGGGAGTGAAACTTGTGGCATTTACTGATCAGCAGAAGCTTCCAGGAAGGATGCAGGGAGGATAATGAGGCTTCCTGGGCAGCCTGAAATCAAGGTGGATGTATGCCTCCTTTTCTTAGCCAGCCGTTTGGGAGTAGTGAGTGAGTTGTAACCCCTCTTTATATAAAGCCTGATGATCACACATGACTCACTGGGCTTCATGGACCCAAAACAACAGCTGTAAACCAACACAAAGAAGTGAAATATGTAAAGCAAAGGACTGAGGTGGAGCTGAAGGTGGGAAATACAGTGATGTGCATTTATGTATTTGCCTTTGCACAATAAAGTTAACAGCATATTTAAAACCGCAATAATGCATTTTGTGCCTGCAGCACCGACGCATTAACTTCCTTTAAGTTGAAGCTGTGCTCTGAGTTACGCTGGATTTGATTTCTAGACCGTATTTGTTGCAGGATAATCAGCTGCAGCTGCAACAATGGACCTCATTAATGCATTTTCATGCACTGTTGTTGAGAAGATGCTGCATCGCTGTATCAGTGCTGCACTTTTAATTTCCTTAAAACTCTCATCATAGTGTAAAACTGTAAATCTGGAGCTAAAGAGCGCCAGGAGTTCCTGAAAGTCAGGTTTATATGAAATTGCTTATTCATTGCACAAAGAGCCATATCACCTGAGAGTTTGTGCATTATTACTTAACTTTGTGCCCTAGTTTTATAGAGACACTGTGTGGAAATTGAATTCTTCATACTGCATTTTTCGAAATGAAGTTTTGCTGACCAGCTAAATGGACTTGACTTATTAATGCACAGTGGAACTGAGACCCAGCTGGAACATTTGGTCTCAGGATGCACTAACTCCTTCAGAAATATACCTGAAACACCAAAGAGCTGAGCCCTTTTCTGTTTACAATGGATGAGCTCAGGCAGCAGTCTGTGGACTGTGATGTTTGCAGATAACAGTGTGAGCTGGCAGCGGGCTGAGGAGAACCTGAAGAGGTGGCAGTATCCTTTAGAAAGAAGAGGAACGAAAGTCAGTAGGAGAAAAGAAGACGGTGAGAAGGTGAGGATGCAAGAAGTAAAGGTGTTTACATTTAGCAACGGGGGAGAAAGAGAAATGAAGGCGAGCGCACTCCTGCAAACAGCGAGGAGCAGAAAAAACTGTAGTACTTACTGCATGCACCTTTGGCAGAAGCCAAGCAAGCAATAACACGGAGCTGGGTGTAAACACATGGAAGTCAGTAGGAAAATAAATTTAAACAATGGAGAAAATAACTTTTCAGCTGAGACTGCAAAATGCAGAATTCGTAGAAAAATGGACACCTTGGAAGTAACTGAGGAAGGATGGAGGAAGGATGGAGTTAGTCACAGGAAGGAAATGTCATAATGCAGTTTTAAGCTTGATGTGATGTATAAATCATGCATAAAATGAGTGTTATGTTATTCCTGGTGTGTGTAGCCTTTTTCCTGGCTGTTGTGGTCCTGGTTTTCATGATTTGCATTTTATTTTATTTTATTTCGTTTTTTTTTTGAGTTAGTTATTTCGAGGTCCCCCCGTGGAAGCTCCCATCACAAATGGATTTAATGCTTGTTTGGGGCTCATTTAACTTTGCTCCATGAACTCTGCCTTGTTCTTTCATAAAAGTTTGACAAAGATCAGGTGAGCCCGGGTGGGTGGAGTGGACAGAAAAAAAAGTAAAGAGTGATTTGTCACAGATCCCAACCAGCAAGAATGAAAGAAAGGGATTACGAGATGGCAGTCAGACCAGCTTATGTTACGGTGGTTCGGGATGATGCCGCTGATAAAAAAAAAAAAAAGGGAGGAGGTGCTGCTGGAGGCAGCTGAGCTACCGATGCTAAGATTTCTGTTGGGAGTGGGAAAGGTAGACAGGATTAAGAAAGGGTGTATCAGAGGGACACCTAAGGCTGGGCAGTTCAAGGACAACGTGAGGCTAGATGAGACGTGAGGAGGAGAGAAACTGGGTATTCGGGGGAAGGATACTGAAGATGGAGCTGCCAGACATGATGAAAAGAGGAAGGCCAAAGAGTAATAAAAGAAGATAAAGACAGAAGGGTTGAGCGGAGGAAACTATTCAAAAGCACATTAAAACAAATGTTCAGTTTAGATTTAAACGTGGTTAAAGATGAGGCACACTCAGAGCTATCAGGAGGGTGGTTCAGCTGCACAGAGCCTCGGTATGGTTGCTTTTAGGCCCCAGTTATAATTCATCTTTGTCTGAGCTCCCTGCTTTTGTTGAAGGCTTTCTATTATCTAACTGACTATTTGCACATTAACACCACTGATACAGCTGCCTGGGGGGGTTAGCTTTCTCACTCATTTAATAATACAAGAGCAATTTCTGAATCAGAAACAAAAACGTCTTTGAGATTCAGAATCTCTGTGAGCTGGTCTGCATCCCAAACAAGCCTGGACAATCATGACAATTCAGGCCCCTTCTTTGAGACGCAGAAGCCTTTTGAAGTGTGCGTTTGATGTGAAACCCTGCTGAGTTATAACCCACCTCTCCACAGATGGATGCTCTCACCTCGAGCTTGGCGCTATCAGGTATTTCCTCCCTCTGTTTGTGAAGGGTTTTCCCCAGGTGACTCCCGGGCACTTCCTGGTTCTTGGACCGTTATGTTATGCATATTTTCAAGAACTAGTACTCATTTTAAACTTGATCAAATTATTCAGAAATTTAATCAAGTTTCTTTTTAACCGCAAGTTAAATTAATGGTTGTGTTTCACTTCAGGGAGGGAGAAAAGCAAAACAAAAGCCGCTGTAGTAACTTCCTGTGATGCTTCAAATCTTCTATGATTTATTAATATGCTCGGTCCTAACCTATTGCCACTTACCCCTCCCTGAATCTGCCATGAAATATGTATGGCTGATGCACGACAACAGGATGTGAAAGAGGAAGATGAAGGAATACCGGGGAAGGTGAAGGGGAGGAGTCATTGCCGCCAGGAGTCGCCTTGGGTGTCTCCTCTGTGGAAATGGAAACGAGAGGACATTCATCAGATGAGAGAACAGGAACGCAGTTTTCCCAAATCAAAATGAGAAAATAAGAACTGATGAGAACTGTACCAAACAGTAGTAAGTAAATGTAAATGCAAAAAACAAAGACAAATATCTGTGTTGTCTTATAGTGGGCTTAAAGGGGGAGGAGCTAAAACAAGCTGTTTTAGCTCCTCCCCCTTTAAGCCAAGTTTCTTCTTACTGGTTGCCCTTCACCAACACAAGTTTTCAGCAGCAGGTGGGTGGGGCTGCCTGATCAGTTTACCCTTCAGTGTGATGTCACACACCCGGCACATACCAGGATTTGTGAATATCTGAATGTTAATCACAGGTTAATCACAGAGTGGATGAAGTGCATTAATGTTGTGTTTTTGTATGACTATTTATCAATAAAAGCCTCTTAATTCATCTATTCATTTTTACTTTACTTTTATTTACTTAGAAATTAACATTTCATGTTGGAAAATTAATTTTCCAAGAGGTTTTAACAGCTTATAATTGACCTTTAAATGATTTATTAATCCATACTAAAGCAATTAGTTTTAACCTATAAAGCATTCATGAGGGTTGGTGGCACAGGAGCTCTTTAAAAGAAAATGACATATTCTAACAACACAGTGCTTTGGGTTCCTCAGAATGAGCCTCTGCACCGTGTGCTGTATTTTCATCTTTATAAGCCCCCACTACCACCACCACTTTTATTTTCTCCCTCCAGCCTTCTCTTCTTCATCATCTTTATTTCCCTCACTGTGAACCCAGCTAGGCAGGCATATGCTCTTTCTTTATTTCCCCCCCACATGTTCAGCCTCCCACATTCCTCACAAATCCTTTTTACACTCTCTCATGTCATCCTCTCCAGGGAGGAGGGGCGGGAAACTCACAGCGGCCTCCTGCGTTGAGAAAATCCACAAGAAGAGAAAAGGTGTGAAAAGAAGATCACGGAGGAGAGGATGAAAAGACAAGATGGGAGCNAAAAAAAAAAAAAACGGTACCCTCTGAAGACAAGCAGGTCAAGAGGTTTGAGATGACAATTTGGGCCAAATATAGTTTTGGGATTTGTATTTCTGTCCCTCTCTGTGGTAGAAGCCACTGAAGTGCAGGTTAAACTGTAAATGGGATGATGTAACCTCCCATGGGGGTAAAGTACAGGAAGTAGTCTTGTATTCAAGGTCAGCAGAGTGAAGGCTCTGAATTGTCCTTGGATTCAGCTCGGTCGAGACAAACATCTCTCCCACCCGGATCTCCCTCGAGTTTTGAGGCATTTAATGGTCGGGCTCTCCCTGTAAGGAGGGGACAGACTATATAAAACATGGATGTAGTAGCCTTGACGTCACCCATTGGTTAACGAAGTCTGCCTGTGAGGCCTCAAGTAGTTAAATACTTAGTGTTTAGAAAACGACTGTGAAGCCGAAAGGTGCTGCATGCTCGCAGAATAGACATCTAAGGCGGCTGAAAAATGAAGCCAATGAGGAAGTGCCAAAACCTGCAGTTCCTCTAATGGCCACTCGAGGCTGTCTCCAAAAATAAGTCAGTCCCGTAGACTCCCACGTAAAAATGCTCCACTAAACAGCACTAAAAAGTATATTTACAGCCTGGTGCAAATATGACCTTTGACCTTGATGGATGGTTTTCCCTTCATAACACCAAAACATAAAGTGGTTGAAGTTTTTGTAACTTATCTTGAAGTTATATTAGTGAGGCTCATAGTTACAACAGGTGTCTGGAGCTGTATATCTGTATATTATAGCTGCAAATGCTCAGTGTTTATCAGTATGAGTCCTTGTGGAGCTTTTTAATTGACAAATAATCTGACTCGCTGTAGTCCAAGAAGTTTGTGTGTGTGTGTGTGTGTGTGTGTGTGTGTATTGCACCCATACTGTTTTTTAAATGCTGCTTGCTAACCAAACTTGCTAGCTTTACCTGATATCTTAGCACAACACTCTTCCCTTCAAATATGGCACCTTCTTGCTATGTTGATCTTTTCTGCAGTTCTGTGCAAAAGTCTTGAGACGCTCCTCACTTCCTTATATTTTGCTGGCAAAATGGGAAATACATGCAGCACTTTATTAAAACACAAATTTAAATGGAAAGACATGGTTATGTTTTGATTTTCCTTGTGTTCCTTGTGTTCCCCGGTGTCTGCGTCTTTGTTCCCTTGTCTGACTTCCTGTTTTATTTTGATAGTCTTCTGGTTGCTGGGTGTGATGTTCTGTTTTGCTTCCCCCTTGTCATTAGCATTATTTGGTTCACCTCTGTTCCCAGCTGTTTCCACTCCCCTCATCAGCCCTCTTGTGTATCTAAGTCCTGTGTTTCCTGTGCTTGTTGTCGTGTCCTTGTCTCATCAGTATTTTCACCAGTGTTCTTGTATGTGTTTTGTCAGTGTTTGACTCCTGGCTCCACTGTGTGCTCCCTGCTCTGGGTTATGGTTTTGCCTTTTGTTTTGCACTCAGAAAATAAAGCTTTAATTTAAATTAAGCTTTCCGCCTTGCGTATCCTGCATTGGGGTCCTCTTCCTTGCCTGAAATGGCATTACATAACACTCCAGGCTTCCTGAAGGAAATTCAAAGCTCTTCTTTGGATGCTGCTTTTTGTTCTGTTCTCTGTAAAGATGATCCTACACTGCTTCAATAATGTTGAGACAGGCTGTAGACACTCACTGCTGTACCTCTCTCCTAACTTCCTCCTTACATATTGATCATAATTTGAACCGTAAATTTGAAATTTGGATTCATCACTCCATAAGACCCAATTCCCACTGATCTTTCAGTTTTGTTGTACTTTGGCATACCTCAGCCTTTTCTCTCTCTTTCCATTCCTTAAGAATGGTTTCTGGACAGACGCCCTTCCACTGAGACCATTCCTGATGAGGCTTCAGTGAACAGAGGATGGATCAGCTGAAGGGCCCGATGCATCTCTCAGGTCCTGTGCCAGCTCTTTGATCTTTTCAGATTTCTTAAGGACATGACTTTCAGACACTGTTCATGTGCTGTAGATCATTTTTCAGGCTTGCCACTTCTTCTTTTGTTGTCCACTTTTCTCAAATTCCTCAAGGACACATTTCACACCATGCTGAGTTAAGCCATGTTTTCAGCTAATAGCTGTTTGGGAATCACTTTGTTGATGAGAAANGCATACAGTCTACATTTGCAACCAGAGGAGTTGCCCCCTGTGTGGCATTATAATATAATGAGATTTAAGTCACTTCTACATTGGCTTCACTTCTAAGCCCATCTTATAAATGCAGTCCAGCTATAGTGTCACAAAACCACAGAGGAGAGAGGGTGAAAGAGGGACCTGTATGTAAAGTAAAAAGAAAGCAGAGATAAGGAAGAATTGGAAGATATGAAAGAGAAAGACAGATCAAATGGAGCAACAAAAAGGCTGACAAAAGACAGAGGGACAGGAATTCAGGAGCAGAAACAAAGCGATGGTTGAGTTGCTGAGAGGCAGGCGCAGCAGGACAGGGCTGATGACAGTGAAACGAAGGAGACGCTGCCACTGGCTACATACATATTCCATCTCCAAAGCTGTGTTTCTTAGAAAACTCCCTCCACTTTCTCCACTCTCTCTCTTTCTGCCTCCCGTCTATCGCTGCCTCCTCGCTCCCTCCCTCTCCCTCTCTCTGTGCCAGAGCACCGCAATAGCAGTATGAATAATTGAACAAGCCTGAAACGGGATTGAGCATTTCTGTTGCGGTTGTGTCTGCTGGTGGGGCGGAGAGGCTGGCATTCATGACAAAAACAAAATAAAAACACACAAACACATTTCCTGACTGCCCCGTCTGCATCACAATAAATGTGAGAATAACCTTGAACGCACATAAACACACACACAGATGCACTTGCCTGGTTTGCAGAGTAAGTCGCCTGTGTTGCATTCTCACTGTAGGGATTTGAGAAAAGGAGAATATTCAGCTACAAATGTAGTGGAGCCTTTTGCAGCTTTGCATGACATTGAGCTCATGTTCAGAGCGAAGGTCTGAGAGGCAGAGGGAGAACAGGTGATGCTTGATTTGAATATTCCCAAACAGATTGCCACAGGAGTGGAATATGTGCAGGATTGGATCAATCAGCTTCCCC
>JASGAU010411717.1:22487-37206 GCA_030220045.1 Australoheros facetus
AAGGGCAGAAGTTAGAAGTGTACTGCAGTAGATACGTGTGTTATACTGCATGCAAAAGGACAGAAGAGACAGGATTGCTGCAGTGTGTGTGTGTGTGTGTGTGTGTGTGAGTGTGTGAGGGAGGGAGGGACAGAAGTGTGCGGTGGATGTAGATGCAGTCTATCTGTGTATGTCTGTGTTCGTGTGGATAAAATGGGCTGAGTACCTGCTTAAGTGCCTATGAGATGTGAAACAGAAGGGAAATGTGTTTGTGTGTGTGCATGAACAGCCAGGAGGGTGTATCCACGGGGTGTTGTCAGGCCAGGCCAGGCCCGTGCTCCAGCTCCAGCTGCAGCATGTATGTGAGAATTTGTGTATGCGTGCTCCAGTTCCAGCTTAATTGGCCCAAATCTGCCATTCAGTGGGGCTGGTTCCTCGCCCCTCCATGTGGCCTCCTGGGAGGGAGAGAGCATAAGTGACACATTAAACTAGCACTCTCTCCCTCACACACACCTGCCCACTCGCCTCGCCTCCATCTGGGAACAACGCCAAGGGATGTGCAAAGTAATTAGGTCAACTGTGAATTGATGGTTGCATATTAACAGGTATGCAGTGTACACACATACACACGCATACACGCATGCACACACACACTCCCTCATGGACCACTGTAGTGATCAGTAGTGTGCTGATTTCTTGGTTTCCTCACTGTTTGTTATGTTTTTGGTCTCATCCATCAGTAAGTCTGAATAACTGTTCTTGAGCTAACCTGAAGGCCACAGGAAGTTTGGAGGTCTGAAGTGATTGCAGAAAGTTGGTGACCTCTGCACGCCTCACCATCCGCTGATCCTGCTTTGTGATTTTACATGGCCTGCCACTTTGTGGCTGAGTTGCTGTCATTCCCAATCACTGCCACTTTGCTATAATACTAATAACAGTTGACTGTGGAATATTTAATAGAGAGGAAACTTCATGACTGGGTCACGGTACCACACTGGAATTCTTTCACATGTTTGCAGAAGCAGTCTGCATGCCTAGGCACTTGGTTTATACACCTGTGGCCATGGAAATGACTGAAACACCTGAATTCAATGATTTGGATGGGTGAGTGAATACAGTTGGCAGTATAGTTTAGGTTTGTGTGCCGTTTGGCATCCTGTTTTGCTCTGTTTTGAGTTACTGATCTGAAAGTTTTACTTTCACTTTTATTGCTGTTATGTTTAAGCATGTCTGAGGTACTAAAACCTGCTTGATCAGATTTAGGAAAAGATTTTGGTTAAATTATGTCTATTCAAAAGATTAACCATGCATATTGACATTAAAAGATTCTTTACAAGCATGCATGTGTGATGAACTGTACCTCAAACTATCACCATAAACCTCCTGTTTCTTGGCACAGACACCAAAGTACGCTTTATATGAACCTGCCAGTGGTTCTGGCCAAGTATTTGACCCCCTGGGAAAGAAAACAAGTTGCCGGACCAAAGTTGTACATTGAGAAAACTGATCTAACGCTGCAAAACCCCAGAGCCACGGAGTGACTAAAACAATGCTGCAAATTAATAAATAAATAAATTTCCTGATTGGCTGGCTTGTATCCATAGTTTGTATAGGCAGTTTTCAGTCGACACTGATGCTGAAGTAATTTTGTCGTTGGTTTCCAAATCTCATGTTACACATTTAATTTCAAAATTATTTCTCTTATTACTGTCAAACTGCACACGAGCCTTAATAAAAAAAAAAAAGGTTGAAACTGATACAACAGTACGAGAACAACTTTTAAGTTTTAAAAACCTACAACACGTTTCCACACTGGCATCTTTCTCTGCCCACTTACAATTATTTTGAAATCAGTTTCCTGGATTTTAAAGCAGACCTTGTGTTTTCTTTCTTCAAGCACCCGATGACACCACTGGGGTTATTTTTCTTGTTATTCTCTCAGAAGTGTACTTCTAAAGAGAATCTGGTTTATGTGTCAACACCGAATCGCTGCATTTAACCGTATCGCTCTAGGTGTGAATCTAAATGAGACGTCTGTTCTGCTTAAACAGGCAAATCCAGCAATTAGGAGAAATGAAAGCAACATTTCTGCAGCTAAAGGAGGTTCGGTAATTTGCTGGATGTATCTTAGCGAGCGACACTGAGGTAGCAAAGGCCCAAAGGCAGGTGGAGTGAAATGCTTGATGAACACTCTCATGATAATAACCGACACATTGTTGTTCACTAGTCGTGACGACTGTTCGATTTAGTGTGATTCATCTCTGCATAAAGCATCACTGGCACAGATATTGTTTTGAGTGTTGCTGCTGCAGCAAAAATAATAAAAAAAAAAAATTACATAATATAACATATAAATAAGTTGGAATTACATAAGCAAGCACAGAGAAGCAGCAACTTTTTCTTGGATCAGCGGCTGGGGACTGAGAGCTGGCAGATGATGGAGGGAAGCAGAAAGAACAGAATCAAAGCGATGATTCAGCAACAGAGTGAAAGCCAAACAGAAGGCATGCGGCCGCGAAGTTCACAATGACAAGGCAGAGAGGGAAGAGGCTTCAAATGCAACCGCGAGGAGAGGAGCTCGGCTCCCCTCAGAAAGACGAGAGGGAAGGATGGCCTCTTCTGATGCGTTTCTGATAAGCGTGTTCACCTCAGCATACTACTGTACACTGTAAACATGTTAATGTAGGTGTCACATGGATGACAAGTTGATTTAAGCTGAGAGAGGCGCTGTGAGACCATGAGATGGAGAGGGGAGGAGTTAAAGGATTCCCTTCATGTCCCTGCAGCTACAGCACTGTTTTTAAGATGCTTATGTTTTTACTATTTGTCCTACATCTTCCAAACATTTCAGAGAACATTTTACCTGCTCCGCTGTCCTCTGAGTAAAGAAAACTGCAGCAATTTTAAACTGAACGTGTACATCATGTTTGATTTTCTATTTACTGTCAACAATCCCACAAGAAGCCCAAGATAACAATGAATCTGACTAATGTCCGTGTATTTAAAGTCTGATATACAGATGAGTTACAAATTAAAAGAAAAACAACAAGTGTCTTAATGTCACACACCTTGCAGTTTTTCAAGTTGTGACTGTTAATAAACCTTTAAACCTGTCCTTGCATCCTGCGTTGTAGTATTATATAACTTTACAGCCCATTTAGAGAAAACACACCCAGTTGGTGATTTAGTAATTGGTGGCTGCGGTGTCCACGTGGTCACAACTAATTCAGAAGGACATCTGCACACAGCCTCACGTAGAACCTCGGACGATGAAATTTATGCCGCTCAGACCGAAGTGCACCACTAAATACTCACTGAGGGTATTCAATGATGTTAATGAGGTCTTGTGCCACCACGTGCAGCCACAACAGCTTAATTGTTCTTTGGCATTGATCTTCCAAGTCTCTGTGCGCCGAACACTATTCCTCAAAAGGATATTCCCTCATCAGGGGTTTTAATGATAATGATGGGGAGTGCTGTCTGACACTTCAGTCCTAATCTTCTATAGGTGTTCAACTGATTGAGTAATAACGCCTAGCAAATGATTCAGGTGTTTTAATATTCACTAAATCATCCAGTACAGGAACTGAAATAAAAGGGTTGTTTCCATTTTGGAGGGTCAGTGGTTTGATCCTCAGCTCCTCTTGGGTAAGATACTGAACCATAAATTGCATCTGTGTGTGTGTTATAGTTTGAATACAGTGTGAGTGTGGCTTCTAGTAAAGAGCTCTTGGAGTGCTCAGTCAGAGCAGAACAGAGCAATAAAAGTACCAGTCCACTTACCATTTTACCACATTAGTTTCACTTCATATTTTTCACATGGCCTGCAGTGGCTTTGTGCCCCACAGTTTGGGAACCACTTCTCTGAGGGGACAAGTTGACCCCAAGAGAGAAGTCAACCCCCCGCTTTCTCACTCTCAACTCAACAAATGCTAACACAATACCAGGAACCTCACCTTGTCATATTTTAATGTTAAAGGTTCATAATCTGATGAGGAAGAACAAAAAACCTACAGAGGTCTACATTAGGAGGCAAGTCGGGTGGCGGGTGGTACAATCAAATGACCTCCAGCCATCAGACTTTGAGTCCCATCTGGAACAATTCCTTTCTACACTTTCATTTTCAGTTTTGACTCCACCTTTTCTGTTGCTCTTCGGTTAGATTTAAATCAGGTACTAAATTATACGGTTGAGTTTTAGAAGACCCCCCTGCGTGACCCTTAAAAAGGATAAGAGGATGGATGGATGGATGGATGGATGGACGGACACTTTCACAATGTTGCTCACATTAAAAGTCAAACTTATTCTTTCTGTGAAAAGATTCTGAGACATTTTCTTTGTTATAGAAGTTATGCATCCCATGATTGTGACGTCACCAGTGAAGAACTTTAGCTCTCTAGTTTAGAAGATGAGGGGCTTGTGTTGATGTCAGACTTCCCGGCATGTTGAAAAATCACAGGTTAAATGCACAGTTTGACAGTCGGACCAAACGTTACTATGTAACTAGTCCTGAGAATGGGGTTTCTGATAACCACTGTGCGGGTCAGCGGTTCAGGTTTTTCCTTTAATCTGTCTCCCATGTGTAGGTTCGCTCCCTGTGCTGCAGAGGTCCATTGTTGACATTAAACTATTAAAAATCACGTTGGTGAGTCACACAGCTGCACCCATTGACATTTTCTATGATTATAATAAAAGCAGCCAATATAGTTTGAGTCAGATCCACTCACACAATCCTGCTGCTGCGGCCTAAATACTAAATGCTCACTAATGCGTATTAATCAGTGTCTAAAATTATTTCCACCTCTATTATTCAGGACTAATTGTTAAACTACATTGTCCTACTGTTTTGAAGAACTGCTTGATCTTTTTTAATAATAATAAAATACATTTATATGTCTAAGACCCCCCTGTTTTTTTCACAGGGACCAGAGTGGGATCGGCGATGAGTGCCACAGACAGAGAAGTCTGAAAGAATCAGCAATCTAATTGGCTGGTTTTACTTTTTTCATGGGATTTGCTGAAAATATGGGAAAACAGAAAGGCATCAGATTATCCTTTAATTTCATGAAGCACAGGTGGCAGGGCTGCGTTTCTTAGGTAGACGTAATTTGATTTTGGTAATACTTTATGCACAAATTAAAGCGGTGTGTTCTGTAAACTAAAATAACAATGACCTTACAGTAATTTGATCCTTGCAGAGTTTGTTATTAGTTATTATTAATCTCTGTCTCTCTTCCACAGTGTGTCTTTTGTGTCATGGGTCAATCTGAAAGACCCAAAACAACCAACCAGGATCAGATGCTCAAGGTTTTATTTATATAAATCTGGGAGCGGATGAATTTGCTAAGGGCAGAGGAAACCCAGTCTGAACAAACGCTGGAAACAGGAGCGATGTCTGTGAAAGAAAAAATGCCTGTAACTGCGGAGCCAGGTGAGATAACTGAGAGATAATGATGAAAACGTAGATCTTTACATTATGTGCAGATGAGCAACGTAGTGAGACAAGTCCAAATGCAGGGAACAGATCCAGAATGAGCTGCTGGGTATAGGTGGAGAGTGGGCAGGCAGGAGACCGCAGCAGCAAAACAAACAGGTTGGACCAATAGATAAAAGATGGTATCTCCCCAGACGGTGAGCCGGGCTCCTCTAACGAACTCCTAGAATGGACAAAAAAACTCATGTCAGAAACACAGGAAGAAGACGCGAGCACAGAATAAAATGAGCCCGCGCTTCACCGCGGAGGACGAACGAACTGGCGGAGAACGACTGCCCCAGCTGGTCCTTAAATACCTTGCTGTTAATAAGCCGATCACCCCCAGGAGTGAACTCCAGCAGCCTAGAAGGTGAACAGACTGATGAAAAAAAAAACCCCTCTTACCAGCCCGGCACCATGACATTTTGTCCTGTAGATGCAGATGACTGCCCCTCCCTGAGCCTGGTTCTGCTAGAGGTTTCTTCCTGTTAAAAGGGAGTTTTTCCTTCCCACTGTCACCAAGTGCTGCTCATAGGGGGTCGTTTTGGCTGTTGTTTTCTCTGTAATTATTGTAGGGTCTTTACCTACAATACAAAGCACCTTGAGGTGACTGTTGTGATTTGGTGCTATATAAATAAAATTGAATTGTGGACAGGCCTAGTACTTTTATTTTTTTTAGTTCATCCTATGCTAGCACATTATGCTGGATCAGCTTGATTAATACATTAATACATACACAATGACATAAGTGGATCAGTAAGGGGCCCAAACTCAATTTTATCCCCTGTCTTGACTGACATAAGCAAGCATACATATTTGCAAACAACATCTGCTTTTGGTTGAAGCTGTTTCAGGAAATCTGACGGTCTCTCAAGGCCATCACAGGAGGAGGTCCTGAAAAACAACCCCAAAAACATTTTCTCAGTCAAAGGCCCCGAGCCTAATATTAATGTTCTGCAACTGCAGTTTTGCAACTTTGCCCAAAACAACTGTCAGCATCTTCTTCACACCAGTATGCTGTAATGAATGAACGGACCCAAGCAGCATCACACATTTAGAAATATTTGTTAGTAATGCATGGATTGAGTTTAGATTAAAATCAAAGAGGATGGAATCATAAAAATGAACACAAATTTCTGCTTATGTTGCAATCATGCTTTAGGGAAAAATGAAATGTTTTTGATGCTGTGCAGCTGAATATGACCAGAGGCAGCTCAGCATAAGACCAGCCAGCTTTTCCCAGTCTCCCTCATCAATTACTGCTCTGATGACCCAAAGACAGCTTGAGTCCTGCACCTGTTTCTCTTCTTAGCAGCACACAGGTAGCTCAAAGACTCATTAAAAATCTTTCCGGTCTTGTGCCCAAATCCCAAAGGGATTTCTGAAAACCTCTTGCTATTCCACTTAACTGTCTCTCAGACTGACCTTCACGTAGAAGAACAAGAAACTGAGCCTATTTGGTCATCTCAGAGATGCAAGAAAGATCAAGCTTGCTCCCAACTTATACAGATGCTTGGTTAGGACCTCTTAGCGTTACACCGGAGTGCCCTTAACTGTCATTTTTCAGCATGCATGAATAACATTGTTTATTTTAACCCAAACCATCCATCTTTTTCCTAAACCTAACCAAGAGGTTGTTGGTGCCAAACCCTAACCCAGCAGAAAATAAAAAATAAATGGACCAGTGAGTGAAAACAAAGCAAAACCTCCCAAATACAGGACCTGAAACCCACCTCCTTTATGCAGACTTTTTCAGTCTTGCAAAGTTTATGTTTGCTACCAAAAGACTCAAGGCAGATGCTCTGAAAAGGTTACAGAATTGCTCACAGAACAAGTGAGAATGATGTAAAAACAAACTGTCAGGGGTCACGTTCAGTCTCTTCCACGGAATAACTCTGCAATGATCCACACACAGATTATTTGAGAAGTGAGCTTTCCACAGTAGTTCAGCCATGCTCAAATCCTCCCCCAGGCCAGTGTGAAGTTCCCCACAAAATCCAAATCTCTGTCAAACTTGCACAGGTTTGATGCTGAAACACTCCCCAGGCTCTGCTCTCCAACTGCTCACTAGTAGTTCTTGTGGATGGGCTAAGGACTGGCTTCCTCTCAAACAATCAACAAGCAAATCTGGAACTTCAGCAGGTAAGTA
This sequence comes from Australoheros facetus, assembly GCA_030220045.1. Classification (NCBI taxonomy): domain Eukaryota; kingdom Metazoa; phylum Chordata; class Actinopteri; order Cichliformes; family Cichlidae; genus Australoheros; species Australoheros facetus. Next base: position 30,089 of record JASGAU010411717.1, read on the forward strand.
ATTGAACACACAAATAAGGCAGCCTGAGTGATAAAACCAACAGTGTAGTACAACAATCTGGCAGTGAATGATGAGAGGTGGGTTTAAGTACTGCAAATGAGGGCGATGAGAGAGCTCAAGTGGCCACGCCTCTTGGAGGACAAGAGGCACCTTAACACAAACGGGACTGTTTGTGCTCAGCTGTTACGCCACCGTCCACTCGTCACAAAGTTTGTCGTCTGCTGGCTTGACGGTGAAAAGATTTTTGACAGTTGAGTGCACTCATTTGAAGAAATGAGTTGAGCTTTGGCTGAAACTTATTAAACTTATCACCAAGAAAGAGTTATAGTATTAAAAAGTAATACATCTAGTAAGGGAGAAATGAAATAACTGAAGGGAGCTTTTAAATATTAAAACAGGCCAAAAATCATTTGAACCAAGACGCAATATGTCAGTAAAATCCTGCAGTGCTCTCTGTTTCTGCCCAAAAAGCATCTGTTATACAGCTCATAAACATTTAGCAGGAAAATCCCATTTGTTATTAGTAATATTGATAATTACTGCATTCCAGATTAGGTGAGCCGTCTTCCAGAATCCTTGTCCGTGCTCACTAACTGAAAAGACTGAGCGGTGCTGAGACATGGTTAGTTAAACGTGTTCTTTTTCAGCCGTGACCGGACGAGGCAGAGACGAGCTTCACAGTTGACAGATTTAACATTCAGATTCACCCTCAACACTCAAACCGGGCAGCTATGAATAAACCTACAGCGCGCTGCAGAAAAGCAAAGCCAACAAAGGCAGAATGAACATAGTGGAAGAAGCCGGATATTTCCCTTCAGAGTTCATAGGGCTGAAAACAAAGCCAAAAAAAAAAAATAAAAGAGTGGAAAATACAACAACATATTGTATGTCAGGTGTCCAGAAATGTGAGTTAAAATGAATTAACTGTGTAAGTTGTAAATGTGTAAAACTGCAGTTTTTGCAACAGGTTTAATTGATAAGTTTGGCTGAGTGCTACGTTTCCAGCTAACGCAAGCTCGGTGAGCCAAATAGATCCATAAGCTGTACAGGTGAATCACACCGACCCAGGTACCTACAAACTGCTGCCCAGCAACAGTCTGAAAACTGAGTCTCACTCACCAAAGTTGGAGCACAGACTTCTTGGATAGTCTGTTAGCACATTTAAGTACATAGCAATATAAACTGCATTAAAACTTCTCTTTAAAAGCCCCTACAAAATAAACAGTCCCAGAGGTCCGTACTGCAAAGCAGGGCTTATCCAGCTAACTTTTCCTGTTTTGAACGTACTTGTTGAAAACAGGACTTTACAAACCAGTGGATGACGTCACAGTGACTACATCAGTTTCTGCACCAATCTCAAGTGGCCGTTTGAAACTGCAGGTATCAGCATTTAGGAGTTGCTGCTTGGTTCAGATTCATTAGAAGGACACTGTATCCTGCATTGGATATGAGCACAGATGTGATTGGAGCTAATTGTAAAATCGCTGTCCTGCTGCCTGAGGCATTAGATCAGGAAATGCTCAAAAGGCTCGTGATGGCCAGTAGTGACAAGAGATGCATTTTGGTGTTTTGTTTGACAGATTTGCACCTGTTAATAAAGATATCCCTTCTCTTCTGGAAATTAAATATATTTTCAGCACACTGGATACCACTTCTGGATTGTCCTTGAAAATCGTTGTGGATATTATCCTGTGACACACAAATTACACCCTCAAATTACATTTTAAGAGATCAACAGTGGGGCAGTTCAGCAGAGGTGAGGGTGGATGCCACCGAGAGACAGGCACAGAGAGGACAGAGCCAGACAACTGCAGACAAAGCTTTTGAGTTCCCAGTTAAGAATTACAGCTCATTACTGCAGGATGCACACTAATACAGACAAACACACGCTCATCTGCTTGAGCTCACGGTGTCCCTAATGCATTACAGAGTGTTACCCTCCACCAGGAAGGCACAGGAGGTGTGTTCTTTATGTTCATCTTTTGTGTAGCTCTATATATGATTTCTGTCTCGGCCCCTTTTATCTCCATCCAGCTGAAAAGCACCACAAGGTGCAGGTATACAGTACTGTACCTGCTCCAGGAGGGAGACACAGACAGTTAATAATTAATGACTGTACTTTCAGCTCATGAAGAGCCGGGACCACATGAAATGCTGTTTGATGGTTAAACCAAGTAGTGAGAAATCAGCTGCATGAAACCCTCGGGATAAAAGCCACTGAAAGCACTTCATCTCTTCCTTCTGTTGGAAGTTATTCATCTGAGGGAATTAAATATTGTTTTGGATCACAAAGAAATCGTTGTCTCCAATCTCTGTGATTCTGCACAGAGTATCTGTGACAGTGTAATGCTCACGCAGACACCGACATATCAAGGAATACCCCTCGGTGTTATATATGGAAACAAGGAAAAAACAGGGGAATTTCATTCTTCTGCACTTGATAAAAGGTCTGGATGTTAAGCTGTGCTGCACAGAGGCGACTGTGTGAGATTTGAGACTCTGGTTTTAGTCACTGACAGTCAAATATATACGAAGTCGTGTGTGATACACTTCCAACTTGATTTGCGCTGGTGTTCAAGTCATGCAAACCCTTCTCTGTGTTAGAATGGCCTGTAGTGGCTAGATTAAAGCAGGAGGCTTGTGGCAAAGTTGATGTGTACACCAACCAAGTGTTTAGTCACCAACAATTAACATTAAACATAAACCCATAAAACACAGGTGGCATGGAGCCTGGGAGCCTTTTAATAACGTACAAGTGATGCTAGCCTGATCAACAAGAATAATAAACCAACAGCTTAAATATATTAGACCATGTTAGCAAAATCCTCCAGAGATCAGTCACATAATTGAAATCAGGTAAACACGCAGCCTGTTGTTTCACCTAAAGGCTCAAATGCAGGTTTCATCTCCTTCTCTGCAGGCTCCTGGGCCTCAGCTGGCCTGAACTCCTTGAGAAGGGAAGGTATGAGAAAGAAAGTCATTCACTTATATCTGACTCAAACATTTCAGCACTGTTTCTGTTCCTATGGAAAATGAAAAAAAAAAAGGGCATAGACATTTATTTTAAAAATGTAGAAATAAAAAGAACACAGACATGTTTCAGCCCCTCTGACAGCTTTAAAAAAAACAAATGTGGTCTCCATTCTGTATTAATAGAGGTACGTAGTATTTATCCTAAAATGATGAGGCACTGTTACACAACACTTTTTTTTTTTTTGCACATTACATTTAGTCTCTCTCTGTTGCTTTGTTGTTGATGAACTGGCTCACACTGATAACTAGCTGCCTATAGAGAATATTACAAGAGATTGTTCTAGGAAATGTAAAAAAAAAAACTCAGGTAGTTGATGAAACAGATGTTTGTGATACAGAAAATGTATCACAGCATTAAATACCATAGATACCTTCTGTATTTCACGTTCGGGAGGACTTTATTCTCTTTGGAGAAGTAAAGAAATTCCTCTGCCTGCTGCAGACTCTCTGCAGACGCTCACGTTCTGTCTCAGCTGACTCCACACAAAGGAGAGCTGAACTTTTCCCTTTCAGAATACCATGACCTTCACCTCCGTCTCACTTTTGTTTGGCTTTGCTGCAGTTCTGCTGAAAGGCTGCAGCAAAGCCTCTGCTCATTTGTCCTGGTCGTGCCTTCAGCGGTTTGACTCTTTAGCTCTGCTTTTTATTCTTGTTCCAGGCTTTTAGAGACACTTTCTCCTTGTTCAAGTTTGATACAGAGAGGAACTCCTCTCTCAGCAGACAATTATGGTCCATTGCTTTATTATCTGTGATTTTTTAGTTGACTTTTGTGATACCGCTCTTGCATCTTGCTGCACTCTGCAGGGACATCTTCACCTCTCTGTACTCCTTTCTGGCTGAACAATTATAAAATATTATTACTTCTATAGTGATCATAAAAGTATTTACATTAGCTGACCATGATAAGTGCTAGGTGATTTTTTTAGAACCATTCCTTAAGTAAAAATAACAATACCACAGTATCAAAACACCTCACTAAACATATTGGTAAATTGCAGATAAAGGATCAAGCTTAAAGGACTCCCTTCTCTGTCATCAAGGCTCTCATGGTCGCTGAGGTCCAGGACCCAGAGTTATGAAACATCTTTGTATTATAATTCCTGGTTTGCGTCTTTATATTTATTTTTCCTGCAGTTTGGGGTTCTTATTTAATTCTGTTCATGGTTGCTGTTATAAAAAAATGTCCTATACCTGCCTGCCACACAGCGGTCCTTGACAAAGGCTTTCTTTGCTAATGCACTAAAGGAATTATTAAAAACTTCTCCACACTGCACTCTAACGCCTCTCCATCACACATGTTGGCCAAGGTGGTTAGTAAGAGAAAACTTATTTGTTAAGATGATAAATCACAGAAAACCATTTACTTGCTAATGCCCAGCTAGTAACTGATCTCAGAGCAGTGAAAGCAGAGCCAGCGGCAGCTTGTCCAGCACTCCCGTCAGTCTCCTGTCAAGGTCGAGACATTCATGCACATGTGCAAACAAACCCAATAAGCTGCCAGCTTAAGCTTTTTTAATGGGACACAGACACGCCCATCAAACTGAGCGACACTACAGATTTCAGTGGCTCGTAGTCAGAGTTAATCCCGCTTGCAGAGACAATTGCAAATGCAACCACAAGATGGCAGCGATTTAAACATGGATGCCTGAGTTACAAGGAGCGAGATTGCTTTAACTTTGGTACATTTTAATTGTTTTCTATTTTTAGATTTCACTGGACAACAGTTCTATGAGTGGTTTCTCCCTTTATAACAACTCAATCAGTGGTGTTTTTTAAAAAAAATAACTCAACTATATGGACAAATAAGGCTTCAGGTAGGGATGTGGCTATTCTGATTGACAGGAGTGCCAACACAGGCTGTTGCAGCCAATCTCTGCTAATCTTCATCTACAATAATCCTGCCATGTGTGTGTGCTATTGGTGCTTTTCAGAGCACTTTTAATAGAATTATCTGACAAATAATACGGCTCACTGTGCAGTACATCCAGTTTAAGATGTTTATGCTATTTTTGGAATTCTAGTATTTTATTAGTTTGTTGTTTAGCACTAATTAGCAGGTATGAACATCTGTGCATTGTAACCATTTAACTTATGAATGCACCTAGCAGCCAAGCTTGCTAGCATTAGCTAATAACAGCACTCCACCCTTTCTTACAAATATAATAAATTGATGCGCCAAAGATCCAACATGAACTTTGATGGTTTGTAAGTTAGGGGTATTAAATGAATTCATCGCATTTTATGGTTAGTTTAGGGGGGAAAACAAAACAGAAGTCAGAAAGTCATATTCAATAAGAAATTTTTGAACAACACATAGTTTATGTTTGGTCAAAACAACTTGCTTTCTTTAAAAAAACAACAGGGAAAAACGGGGAAGGCAGAAATGCTGCAGAGAGAACAATGGCAGAGCTGTCAGAGCAGGACTGCAGGATCACTGCCCTCTGTCACAGTCCTCAGGCACTAAATAACGAAACAGCAAAGATGTCCGCCTGCTCAGTGCCTCTGAAACAGTGTGAGAGTGAGAGGGGAGATGGAAGAGAAGATGGAGCGATTGCAGATGGGAAAACTGTGAAGCAAACAAAGAACTGCAGAAGAGTAAGAAGCTGTCACTCTCTCTCTCTCAGTGTCAGTTGATTCCTAACCAGTGAGGCTGAATGAGAGCAGAGATCCAGCAACAAAGGTCTACTGAAGACATATCGCAGTGAAAGATCCAGCAGCTTTTATCCTCCTAAAGCCTTCCCTTTACAGGACCTATAATAGTCACAGTTTAAAATATGAAGGTAGAAGTAGAAAATTATGTGTTTCAATGTGTAATAAGTCTATAAGCAAAACAACTTTTGGCTATCTAATTGGCACAAATGCATTTAGGTAATCTGCTGCTGCTAAAAAAAAAAAAGCTCAGAAGAAAAATTCAGATTCAGGTTTGCCTGATGAAGTTATTGCATAAGGTTCACTGGTTAATACATCCACTGATCTAGCTTAGTGCTTGCATGAATTAATTTATTAAAAAAAGTGCCATTCACAGCTACTCCTGGATGCTATCACGGTTTTGGTTAGCATTAGCTGCTTTGCTCTTACCAAAGTTAAAAACTGCAACGATTGTTAAACACATTGGTTAATGGTTTTCAGCAGATAAAATCTGTAATTTCAGTCAGTTATCTGCTGGACATGACAAATCTGTATTAGTCTACCTCTGTCTGTAATGGCACCATAGATTCATGGTCAGCTCAGTCATGGAGGTTTTTACTGTTGTTGCAGTTTAGATGCTTGCCTGTCGTGCAAAAAATACTGTTGCTGTGGAGGTGTGATGCAGACGAAGGGTACAGCAGCACCAGCAGCAGCTGCAGGATACCTTGGATCAAGCAGAGGTCAAAGCACCTCATCAGTTTCATCTGTTGGATGTTTAACAAGACTTTTTTTTCTCATATTCAGCAAAATTGAGTCAGATAAATTTCTGATTAACCCTCTGGCAAATTGTCATCTGTGTGTTCATCTGCAACAGCCAAATTAAATTATCAGCAAACTCATGAACAAGACACGAAACACAGTCTGTAAAATAAAAGAAGTGAATGTGGTCTGAAAGGTAAAGATAATGCACCAAAGTGGCTCGAACCATCATTCTTTGTGAAGGTCAGCATGGGGCGCCTCTTCTGGTTATAAATTACATAGACGTTTAAGAGAAAATGATTCTACTTTTTACTCACGACCTCAGCAAACATTTTCCTGCTGGGTTTTCTTGCTGGGTTCCAGTCTTCTTTAATACAGCATTGTATTAAAATCAGAAATATATGATCTATTTCAACCCATCTTGTTACATGGACTCAGGAGCCTATCATGAGGAGATGTTTGACTGGTGGATTTTTCTCTCATTTTTATATCCCTGTATTTATGATTGTCTTCTTCACAAACAGCGGATTACTGACCTTAGTGAAGCGCTCTTTGTCACTTGAGGTGTAGACTTATTTCCTCTAAGTCAGGGGTGTCAAACTCCAGGCCTCGAGGGCCGGTGTCCTGCAGGTTTTAGATGTGTCTCTGCTTCAACACACCTGAGTCAAATGTAGAAGTCATTAGCAGGACTCTGGAGA
>JASGAU010411718.1:0-11808 GCA_030220045.1 Australoheros facetus
AACTCAAAATTTCAAGAAAACAACTGGAAATTTCACGTTACTAAGTCGAAATTTCGAGAAAATAGCTTGAAAGTTTGAGTTAATAAGTCCAAATTTCGAGTTACGCATCTTAAATTTTCGTGTTAATAACTCAAAATTTCAACGTAGCACTGCCAATCAGGAAGCTCTGTGATCCATACATCATTTCCTTGTTAACTGGAGGCAGGAAGCTCAAGGTATCAGCTGTCCAACAGATCCACATGAAAACATTGATTCCTTACCTTTTATGCAGCTGTTTTTTGCTAGAAGACATTTTGACCATTGACTGTCAAAAAGATGCCGGCAATTTGTTCACGTTTGCTAGAAATTGCTAACTCACTGATACTGTGGCAACCCTATTTTGAGTGCGCGTGTGCTGGTGGCATCTGCTTCCGGGTAACAAGGAAATGACCTCTTTCTCGGGGCTTCCTGATTGGCAGTGCTAAGCTGAAATTTCGAGTTGCTAACACAAAAATTGAGATGCGTAACTCAAAATTTCAAGAAAAGAGCTTGAAATTTTGAGTTAGGTATGGTAATGATTTTTTTTTTTTTTAAACGGTGGAAACAAGCTTCCATATAAGGGGGAACACAGACAAGGACGCAATAAAGAACAGAGTAAACTGAGGGCTCAAGGAAATTAGGGAGAGTGGAGACAGCAGGGAACAACAGGTGAACCAAATGAAACTAATACCACAAAGGAAGGAAAACCAAACACAAAGCACAGGGAACACAGGACTGTCAAAATAAAACAGGAAGTGACCAAATAAGAGACAAACGCAGACTTGACACTACATGAGGAATAACACACACACTGGGGAAAACACAGGGAGAACTAAACACAATACAAAACACAAGGAAACAACGGGAAGGGAAACGAGAAGAAAGCACAAAAAACTATAACCATAAACAGAATACAAATATTACAACAAACTGAGAAGCTAAACCATAAGAAAAACAAGTAAAGCCAACCAGAAGTATAACAAAAAACAACAGAACTTTATTAAAGAAACTCAAAACACTGGGCCACTGGGCCAGGACCATGACAGTGTTTATTTTTAAAAAGCAGATTTTTGTATGAAAGTAGGCAATAAGCAAAGATGTGAAAGTGTTCAAGTCTGCCTGAGCGAATGATTTGGCTTTGCTTTGGACAACAACAAAGAATTTGATGGCAGTCTGAAATGAGGACGGATAAAAGCGTGTTCAGGCTGAATGTTCAACCTCAGGCTCAGAGTTGGCCTTGCTTCATCTGGGCCGCTAAAGGTCTGCCATCCAACTAAACAGTTCATCCTAGAGCTGTTGTGCTAATGTGCAGTGCTCCTTCATACAGACTGTGAAATGCCAGCTGTAGCTGAGAGATGTCTGCTGCTGAATTATATTCAACCACTGTATTCACAGCACATTTAGGCTTATGCCATCAAAGGGATTCATTTCCTGAAATGTAACACAAACTGAGTACACTGTTGAAGGACCGCCTGTAGATCTCTGTGGTGACAGAAGCTCGGAATTTCTCAGTTTAGACCTTTAAACCTTTTCAGGGTTTGACCTTTGCAGATAAACCCTGCTAGAGAATACACTTGAAGCTCTTTTCATTTCTTTAAGTTATGATCCATATATTATTTTGAAGTTATTGCTGATTTCTGTCTCATTGATTGGAGCGGAACCCAAACATAATCATGATCCTTTAATGTTGAGTGCAGGACCCACAGACACAGGCTAGCACCTGCCTCATGAGTCAAAATGATCAGTGTTCAAAATATTAGCAAATTGAGCTGATTATTTAAATGACTGATCTATGCAAACATGAAAGTTTGAGGCTCTTCTCTCTCCTGCACTCTTCTGTTCATTGAAATCGGGCTCCACTTTATTTCCCTCCGATCATACAGTTAGTTTGAGCAGGTACACCCAGCCAGGAGGATTCAGAATGATGTTCCGGCACCTTCAGTTCACGAGTAATTAAATCTCATGGGCAAGTTAACGCATATTACTATTGAATGAGTTCATTTTTCATGTGTTGCAGCCAGGTGCTGGCATGGAGATGCTTGCTCAGTAATAACGTAATGACATCCTACGGCCTTTTATCTTCTCTGTGATGCGTTCATGGTGCAGGCGCGAAGTCGTGTTCGCAGTACTTTAGCATCGATCTAACTACAGAAGAGGAGCGAGCAAAGATCAGCAAACACACAAACAGTTTCTGTGCAGTTTGTCACAAACTGTGTCAGATAGCTAAAGGTTCACTTTCTGTATTTCCCAGATAGAAAAAACAAAAATGTTAATGAGCGACACCTACAGATGGAGGCAGATGCTTTGGATGGTTGAGAGCAGGTATTTAAACTCATCTACCTTCACTACCTCTGCTCCTTGCATGTTCACCTCTCCACCTGTCTCCCTCTCATTCACACATGGATTCTGTCTTGCTTCTACTGACTTTTGTTCCTCTTCTCTCCAGAACATACCTCCACCTCTCCAGGCTCTCTCACAGCAAACATCACATCTGTAGTGCTCTTTCTCAGCATGAAGCCATACTGCTGCTCACTGATCATCACCTCTCTTCTTAATCTAGCTTCAACAACTCTTTCCCTCAGCTTCATGGTGTGGCTCATCAGCTTTATCCCTCTGTAGCTGCTGCAGCTCTGCATCCTTGTTCTTGAAAATCAGTACCAGCACATTTCTTCTTCATTCCTCCAAAGTCCACTTTGGCCAAGCCTCCCAGCACTCCTATCTACTTTCTGTATCGCCCTATCACACTTTGTTATGGGGTGAATGTGGCTCAGGAGGTAGAGCAGGTCACCTACTAATTGGAAGGTTTGTGGTTTGATTGCTGGCTGCTCCAGTCTGCAAGCCAAAGTATCCTTGGGCAAGATACTGAACCCTGAGTTGTGTTCTGATGTGTGCATTGGAGTGTGAATGTGTGTGAATGTTAGATAGAAAGCATGTAAGTGTAGAAAAAAGTGCTTTTGTGAATGTGTGTGAATGAGGCATGTTGTGTAAAGCACTTTGGGTTGCCAGGCAGTTTAGGGCAGGCTACACTGGTTAGTTTGCAGTATTGTGGTACAGTTAGCATGATGCAGTATGTTGGACTGGTTTCATCAAAGGTACTGTTGCTGGGTTACAGCAGTTTCTACCTAATTAAATTCACTCACTGAATTCTACATTTTGTAGTATCTTTATAGTGTCTGTGGGTTGGTAATCAGACACGTAGCTTGCATAACATTTGCTTTGACCTTGTTAAATTCAGTTAGCTAAATCCATAAAGAGCAGTGAATATCAGAGTAGCAGCACAGATCAGCTGATCACATTCAGTACACAACGAAAGCTCTACTGGAGCTCACAAAACAAACGCGCAACTTTCTAAGTGCTTATTTTACCCACGCTGCACTGCTACACTAATCTTAGGGTTCCCCCACTTGCCAAATCACACATTAACCCCTGGTTGCAAGGCTAGGAATTTGTGGTGCAGCATAGCATGGATGTTTGAGTGGGGATCCTACATTTGGCTTCTTTCTTAATGAAATCACTAATCTGTCTTTTTTTTTTTTTTTTGCATTGGTTTTGAGGGAATGTGAAATCTGATTATGGCATCAGGAGCAGCTTCCAGGCAGACCTCCTCGGCACACTAAGCTGATTTGCATGAAAAGCATCCTGTACCCATCTCACACTGCACCTTGCTGCTAAGGATTTGTGCGAATTCACCTCTAAATGCCTTTATGTGTTTGTAAAGTGCCAGTGACATACATAGTTTGTAGTCTCCTTTGCGCAGCAGTGCACCCCATCCTCCCTGCTATAGAAGAATGCCAGTAAGGGCTATAAACTGCTTAATCAATACATTTGCCACCTCTGTGGTTAAGGCAGGAGTCATTTATATACTCCAGACACCTGTCAGAGTAAGACCTGTGGGTACTCCTGATTATCATGGTGAGAGTCTCTCCATTCTGCTGGCCTCTGCAGGCCACTGTTCACCTTCTGCCATACTACGTGACTGAAGTAGGCTAGTCGGATGATGCTCTGTGTGTCATCACTTCCTGTTCCATTAAGCTCAGACAGCTCATGGAAAGTTGGGCTCATTCCCTTTTCCGAGCCAGTCAGGTGACTTAGTTGAAAGAGGGACTAACCTGCTCCTAGTGTCACAGCAGAGTTATGAGGTGCTCCTGAGGATCACTGTTAAGGGAAATCTGTGCTCAAACTAGAAGTGACAGGTTTAATAAAGCAGTTTCAGGCACAGTGTGCTGCAGCAGAAAAGACTCCTCACGCCGGGAGAGTTTCCTCTTACTCTCATATGAATTCATAATGTCCTCCTTCAAATTAAATGAGCCAAATTGGTTTTGGCTAAATTTAGACTGTAGGAAATGATCACAACTCCAAATCTGTTTTTGGTCTTCATGACTTCAGCTGAGGAGTAACCACATGATTGAAATATGGTATTCAAGTCACACTGATCCAAAAATCCTTTGTCCCCTATTATAAAGTTTAACACACATAATTTGTTTCTTTCATCGTGACCTGACAGATTCTGCACGTCTTTAGTCCAGGATTTCGTTTTCTTCCACCCGACCTGCCCCCATGACCACTTTATTTTATTAGGCCACTTTCCAAGTCTTCTGTTATTGGCTGCCAGCTCATTCAGATTAAAGCTGCTTGTAATCCTTTGGTCATTAAGGCCAACATAATGTTTCCATATCACATGAAGTATTTGTTTGAAACGTTAAAAATGTTGATAAGCATTGTTGTTAATCAAATACTAGCCAGTCATTAAGTTAACAATTGGAAGCCTGCTCTGAATGGAGAGACTTCACTGTGCTGAAGTCATATAGCACAATGTTGTCATCCAGCTGCACTGGAGCTGACGGGGTTGTGATTTAATGAGGAAAGCAGTGATGCAGCAATGGCATCACTTCTACAGTGAAAGGAGGGAGAGGAATGACCTTTGTGTCATGAGGCCAATCATATTGATTGTCTAAAGTTATTTGCATTTCTGTCTCTTCATCGCCTTTTAATGTGTTGATGAACATCATCCACTCGAGCATTTACTTTGTAAATGGCTGTTTAGAGGTTAAAGGTGAAAGCGTATGCCCAACTGCATCATGCTTAGAAATAAATCATGTCTGAAAGAGTCAGCAGCTGCTCATTTGGTAACTATTGTGTACTATTTACTGGCTCTTTATTTTGAATAGTTTATTTATATAGCACATTTAAAAGAACCCGAGTGGACCAAAGTGCTTCACAGGCAGCCAAAAAGATACGAAGGTTTAGTTCGACATCTTGTAATTTCTACTCTCTGGCCTTTAATTATTAAAGTAGAAATGAGTCATGAGCGAAGATGTAGAACTGCCCAAACTGTTACTAGTTTTAATATGAAAGGGTAAGGCATTCCAGACACGCGGGCCAACAATTGATCAAGCTCGCTCACTCTGTTTGTAAGTCTAGATCTCAGAATATTGAGAATCAGCTGATTAGCAGACCTCTGCTCTGACAGGAGTGTGAACCTGAAGATCAGACAAACAGAGTCGTGCCAGCCCATTTAAAATCTTAAAAACAATCAATAAAATAAACAATAATAATAAATAATTAATAAATACATAATAAAATAAATCCTAAAATTTACAGGAAGCCAATGAAGCGAAGCTAAAACTTCACTTTTTCTCGTCCCAGTTCAAAGTCAAGGAGCAGCTTTTGTCACCACTGTGGTAAACCTGCATACAAAGATTACAATAATTATCATAATAAGAGCACGTGTGACTCTTTCAACACCAGTGTAAGAAAGATTGGGCTAAAATCACCAACAGTTAGGAAATAATATTATTTCAGTATAATTTGAACAACAAAATCCATAAAATGCTGAACAAAGTCCTTATTATTAAGTCTTGGAGGACAATACACAACAGCACACAACACAGCCTGTCCCAAAAATAATTACATATCACGGTGTAGAACTGGTCTATTTTTGATATATTTGTAATGTTCACTTACTCCCACTATTCCAGTATTCTGAATCTACAGTATTCAGAATTTGATTTGGCTTACAAATGGATATTCTATTCTATTATTCTCAATGCAGCGTTTTCCAATTAAGAGCTGTAGGATAATCAGTGAATTTTAGGTGTATTCTGCACACTTAGAATATATTTCTCAGTTAGGGTTGTTTACGCAGTTTTGCAATACACTCTTTCCTGTTTATTGTCAACTCTGTGTGTTGCAGGCTTTTCTTTTGGTCTTCCATCTCCACCAATGCCTTGAAAAAAGCTGGCTTTACGACAACTAAACCACAAAAACTGTAACACTGTAATAACTGCAGTTGTGTTGGACAGAGAAGAAACTTAATAAGAACTTGGCTATCTGACTCCATTTCTGTAAAGTTAAGCAATAGTGGGATAAGATGCTTGATGGTCTGGTTATTAGAGGAGTAAAACAAGCAGTGTGTTAATGGAAGCTCACAGCTGGGTCTCTATGGAAGCCTGTTTCTGTCACCAAAAAAAGAAAAAATTGCCATCCATAGCTTGAAATTTCAAATATTGCAAAAACTTTTTTTTTTTTTTAAATTGCATTATACAATTCACAACACATCATAGTACATATAGGGCCTTGGGGGGCAGGTGTGTCACGCAGTGGTTAGTGGGTGGCACTGCTGAGGTGGCCCCACTTGTCTGTTCACTGCTGCCTGTTCCCGTTTTCCCTGATGTTACTTTTGAAGAAAAATATATTTTATTTAATGTGTTGAGGAAAAAAGTTGCTGTATTATGGCTATTCAAATTCATACTGCTGATTATAATATTTTAGACTGTTCAATAAAGGTTATCCTGTTCGGCCCGTGACTCAGACTGTGTTTTCAATTTTGGCCCATCCTGTGATTGAGTTTGACACCCCTGCTGTATAAGAATGGCACAAGAAATAAAAATATAACAATAATATAAAAAAATAAGAGATATCAAGAAAATAATAAAAACAGAAGAAAATAAAAATATATTAAAAATAAATATACAGAAAAAAATGTTTTATTGCAGCAGCGGGAGACAGCAGGTAGTTTGAAACAATATTGCAGTAAAAACAAGAGAGCATTTGTGCAGCATTTGTGCAGTGAGCAGGCAGTGTAGGTTTGTGTGCACAGTATGTGTGAGTATGTATGTGTCTGTGTGTGTGTCTGGGATGTGTTGGGCAGGAACTGTTTCCTGCCCAACACATCCCAGAGACACACACCTGTCTACCTGCCTGTGAGCAGGCGACACAATAAAAGCATCTAGAAAAGGTCTGAAGTCGGCTGTTGTCCTCCCCAGTGGGATGGCTGGATTTGCTTACTCTGTGCTCTGACACCTCACTTGAATATGGTAATAAATGTCTTCAGTGTAGCATTTCTAATGTAAATTATACTGTCTAGTGGAGAGTTAATACTACACAAGGGTCAGATGCTAAGGACCCACTAAAATGATTCATTGTCTGCCTGTCAGAGTTTTGTGGAGACACTGCTTTAATCCCCGCAGCCTCCTTTAATTCCACCTTACTGTGCACTCTCCACATCGCCCCGGCCATGTTAAAAAACTAACAAAACATCTGATTCAGTGCTGCAAGGAGGACTGCCCTCTTATCTACCCCGTCTGCACCATTCTACTGGGTGACTCTGTGATGACTGTAAAAACTGCAGTAATCATATCACAGGGTGTCCCACCTCTCAAGCTGAGCAGACTGCTGAATGGACTTTGAAACCATGAGAGAATGCAGTGATGAGAACATAATTCAAATGTATTATTTCTTTCCCATAAGCACCACAGTGCTCTATCTGCTGTATACTGTAGTATGTTAAACTTTGACTGATACAATGTGTGTTAAAACTAAGGCCAGAGGAACCATTTAGATTAAAATCTCTGTAATAACTTCAGTAATCTGCTTAATCTGACACTTTTGAATTAACGTTATAATGTTTATCTGAGGCCTGTTATCCTGAATCCACCCAAAGCTGAGAGATGTCATTTTCCAGAGCCAGTACTCCAGTTTGGTCAAAGGTGCCGCCACCTAAATGTGTCCTTTGCATTGAATTTATGGTAGCAGTTAGACAGCCCCCCCCAGCTTGTAACAAAGTGACCTCTTGGAGTCACAGGCACCAGGTAAGCAGCATTTTCAAGTCGTAATGGGACACCAAGCGTTCTCCTGGCAGACAAACATATGATGTACTCCTCATATGCCTCCAGCCTCCTGAAGCAGACAGTGTAGCTCTTTAAATGAGAACGTTCCCTCAGCATCTCATATTGAAGCTGCCAGCAAAGAGCAGCTTGTGTGTATGTTTGAGACATCAGTGTAACAATACTGAACAGCAGTACTTGATGCACCAGGATTAGGATGCAGTGAATAGACGGATGGTGTTTGTGTAGTTTGAAATGCAGTCAGAACAGACTGAGACAAACACATCGGTCTTTTCATTATAAAGTCTGCTAACAGCGTGATCCTCCTGCAGCTCCAGCGTGCTTCCTGGTTCCATCGCGGCATGTCACTCCTGTTCTGTACCACTTCATTTTGCTGCCAGCACACTTCCTTAAAGGCTTTCCTGGAAAGTGCGCTCTTCTTTTCCCCTCGTCTGTCATTTTCCTCTTGTGTAATAGTGCATGTGCCATGGTTCCTAATGTGGACAAACATCATTGCCAACTGTTATGATTGTCCTGCTCACGACCCCCCCCCGGTGGGTTGTAAAGAGGTTGGGTGTTTTAACCTAAATCATAATCTGTTTCCGATGCTACATAAATTATTATTATGTAGCATGTATTATTATTATTGTGACAGCATGTGAAAAGGAAAGCGCTCATGTATGGAGTGAGAGTATTTCTGAAGGTGTTTAATCCTGAAAATACTTTTTCTAATAATTCTGGGCTATTTGTTCGGTGATGGGGTTTTTTTTTGAAAAATGCTTTTAATGCTTTATTTATCCAAATGACTCCAACTGTTGCACCCTCCTGAAGTTCTCCAGACTTACAACATCTGATCTAAATTCAGTGTGTGGTCCTCTGGGCCTTCAGTCACCTTCTTCTGAAGCTGAATCGGGACAGTAGCATACCTGCTTAAACATCTAGTTTATGTCAGGAATGAGCAATCATTAATAATCATGATAATAATCAGTCAGTCCTTTGTAGCCTTGAGTACATTATTCAGTGAGTTGAGAAGCTTTTCCTCTCTCTGGTTGGGGGCTGCAGAGGCCCTGTGCTCAGATCAGTTGTTTCTCTAACCATCTCTTTCCTGCTCTCGCTTCTCTTCCAGTGCCATGAATCAGCCCGGACAACAACTGCTACCCACATAGAGGTCACTTTGCCTCTCTTTCTATCTGCTTTGGTCCAGAGGATGCTGGGAATGTGTCGCGGGCGCAGGAAGTTCCTGGTGGCCTCCCTTGCCCTGCTCTTCATCCCAGCTCTTACCTGGCTTTACCTGTCAGTCGGGAGCTTTCAAGGTGAGGAACTATTAAAGACAGGCAACTGAAAAGATGATACATTGCTGTCCTGGTCCATCTCAACAAGTTAGGAAATCAGTGTAATTCACAAAGGGCAGCTTTCATGTATTCTACATTCATTACACACAAAGTGAAACTCTTCAAGGCTTTTTTTGGTTCAGTTTTGATGATTATGGCCTACAGCTTATCAAAATGAGAAATCTGGTATTTTAAATTATTAAGATAATTAATTTGAACTTCAGGAAATTACTGTTCAAACAGTATAAATACCATGTATCAGTACCTACAACCACCATCATGGAGAAAACTGCGACGTGACCGCTGTCTAAGCGACAATCCTCGACACCCTTACAGGGAGAGTAAACCAGAGGGTCACTGCTGAAAGAGCTCTGCAGAGTGCTCTAGAGCAGCCAGTCAATGCACAGCTGATTGAAGGGAAAGCTGAGGTAGGAAAGGGTGCACACACAATAGTGATGACTAGCTTGAGAGGATTGTCAAGAAAAGTGGATTCATGACACATCACAGTAAAAAATTAAGAGCTGAGGATCTGGCAGAGACTGGGTGCTTGGTGGCTCCTTAAATCCTGCAGGCTGATGAGACCTGATGGAAAGCAGGTGAGCTTCATTGCCCAGGCGGAGTCTGGGAGGTGGAGCGGCCAAGAACCACCTGGACTTGGGAAAAGAACTGCAGCAACCCACAAGCACCATGACACAAACAGTCCGGGTGTGCGTTTTTAGTTCACTGTGTAGTTCATAAAGAGCTTCTGTAGCATTAGCACTGGACATGTGTATACTGGGGCTATGAGCATGCTGGTGAATTCCCAGGGTAAATAAAATAATCTTCATCTAACAGTCAGACTCGAGCAGTAACTGGAAGCTAACATAGAGTTCCTGCATCATTTCCTGTTGATGTAAATGTGTAAGCACAGGGATCCTCAAATCCAGGCCTCGAGGTCCGGTGTCCTGCAGGTTTTAGATGTGTCTCTGCTTCAACACACCTGAGTCAAATATAGAAGTCATTAGCAGGACTCTGGAGAACTTGACTGCATACTGAGGATGTAATTCAGCCATTTGATTCAGGTGTGTTGGATCAGGGACACACCTAAAAGCTGCAGGACACCGGCCCTCGAGGCCTGGAGTTTGACACCCGTGCACACGGACCATCGTGGGGTTGACACACAGGGCTGTATTTCTGTTGACACGGAATGATGAGAGCATCCAGGGAGCGGTGACTGAATGGGAGTCGCACCTGGAAAAACAAGCAAAGTAACACAAAAAAGGACCATTTTGGATCCGGATTGGCCAACGTGTGCTACTGCAACTTTGCAGTCTGTATTGTAAATCTTTTTTTGATTGACTTGAGGAAAGACTGTAATGATTTGAGACCGTAGTTTTATGATTTTCAAGAGTTGTAACCCATAATCATCCAAGTTCAAACAACAAAGCTTGAAATGTTGAATCTCCCGTGTAATGGATCTACAACATATGAAAGTTAATCTTTTTGAATGAAGTTACAGAAACAAAATAAACTTCTTTGAAAATGCTTTAAAGCTAATTTTAGCCCATTTGCTGTTTTATAATATCTCTCACTCACTTTGGGTCTGTAGTTGATTTGTTAATTACAGACAGGTGCAGTCTGACAATATGTTTTCATAACTAAGTGTTATCAATTTTTAAGATGTAGACATATATTGTGACACAGTTTTTCATTCCTCCTGCATGTCCTGTAATCTAGAACAGTTCAGGATGCAGCCATCTGATTTTATTTTAGTGTCAGTTTGATTTTAAAAATCTGGATCAGATATCGTGACCATGTGCAGATCTGTTCACTTCTGTTGTGTGTTTACTGTGACGTGTCAGCAGCACACTAGCTGCTAGTGGGAGATCTAGCATGGAGGAAGATTTTCCTTTTTTTAAGCAAGCTTAAGCAAGCAAAATTATAGTCTGCATGCTGTGTTGAGCCAGACACATTTGCTTTGCCAAGAGGATCGTTAAAAAAATGCTCCTCTTGCTAATCTTTACTTCTTTTATCTTTTGATTTTTTATTTTATTATTGATATTGGTATAATACAATTTGCCTGTACCGGAGCTGACTGGTGAGAAAGAAGTGACAGAAGGACAAAGGGGGACATATATTGATAGGTTCAGATCATTTTAAATAATCAGAGAACAAAACACACAACGATTTTTAGGCACACTTGCAAGGGGAGAAGCTCGATCAAAATGCTCGCTCAGCTAACGGCTGGGCGGATGTGATCATTCTCCTCGAACCGCTTCCGGTGCAGCGCTTTTATTCGGCTTTCACAATAAAATCACGTGAGTTACACGACACACATTTACAACATGCTATAAACGACATTCTTGGCTTTTCCC
>JASGAU010411719.1:0-25707 GCA_030220045.1 Australoheros facetus
GCGAATACCCACAAGATACTGTAAACGGGATATTAAGATATCATGGTCAACTGTATCAAAAGCCGCACTTAAATCAAGCAGAACAAGAACTACATAGTCACCAGAATCAGATGCCAGGAGAATATCGTTAAAGACCCTTAACAGTGCTGATTCTGTACTATGGAGGGCTTTAAATCCAGATTGGAAAACCTCCAAAATATCATGGTTTTCCAGAAAAGACTTCAACTGAGTGTACACGACTGGAACATTAGCAGGTATGTGTGTCTGTGTGTTGCACTTGTAGAGCTTATTGATAGCGCTTGCTAACCAAGCTTGCTAGTTTTAGCTGATAACTGGGTACTGTGCCCTCTGATGGCTCAGTCACACTAGAGTAAAAACAAGATGGCACCCTCGTGACTATGAAAAATTGCTGGCTGCCCAGTGATTACAATGAATTTTTTCACTTTTGGTGACCTATTGGATGCAGTTCCAGTAACCACTTTTGATCACAAAGATGCACAGGTCACCTGGTGGGAGATAAACTGTCCAACTCAGACTGGCAGCAGTCACTCAGACAGATTGAGGAGGGTTTGCAAATAACTGTCATCTAATTTATTGTAACACCAACATGTTGCAATCAATCTGAATCAATCTTCATCAATGAGCAATAGTGGAATTGACCCAATTGGTTACCAACTAGTTGTATATTGCTTATTGTATTCCTACATAAGAGTGAGGTTGCCAGGCGGATATATCATTTTGCAATTAAATAACTAACCTGCAGCAACTACATGACTATTTGTAGAGAAGTTTCTTTTTAAATCTATGAGGTTGTTGCTGGACTCTGAATGCAATTGTCATGATGTGCTGTGTGGCAGTTGAGGGTAGACCCCATAATGCAGGACTCACAAGCAAACTTAACTGAAAGGTTGTTTATTGTGAAAGGACAAATGAACAGAGCTATACTGGACTGGACGGGTGCCAGAACTAAACACAAAAAACCAACAAGCAAGGCAACACACAGCAGAGGGATCAAAGACGACGATGCGACAAGGAACAGATGCGGACTGAGCACTTAAATACACACACAAGGTAATCAGGGAACAGGCAACAGGTGAGGGGCAAAGCTGAACATAATTAACCAAACGAGACAAGGGGACCCAAACTAAACACAAAGCACAAGGAACAAAGGACTATCAACTTAAAACAGGAAACACAGAGACACAGGGGAGACAGGAACAAAGGGAACTAGGAAATCAAAAAGTAAACCGTAACTAATAACAAGACAGGAAACTAAGATGAATAATCAAACCCAAAACAAACTAGGACATAACAAAACTCAGTGAAAAGAGAACTGACAAATGCTGGGCACACGGCCCAAGATCATGACAGTAATTAGTTAAGGTAAACTTCTCTGTGTATATAGATGGCAACAGATTTATGATTTTCACCAATTTATCAAGGTTAATCACTGCATTATCACAAAGAGATTGCAAATTGCCAGCTTGACGATATTCAGTCATAAATTGGCAGACTGATTTCAGACACATCTATCTTACTGTGCTTTTATTGACATCTCGAAGCAACAGATTTGATTTGAAAATGGCAATTGACTGGGAGTAGTCAACTTCAGGGGCAACAAGATTACAAGTTCATTGAACACAGTTGCAATAATGTTGGTCACGTCGTGGTGTCGAGCACTGTTAGTGTGACTGCAGCATCATTAAAATATGGTGATTTCTGACTCCAAAAAAACCAACATGGCAGTGGCTGCCAAAATGCTAATGTAGCAAAGGCACTGTGGCAACAGCCATCTTTTACATGCTGTCCATGACTGGAACACATAATGCAAGTGCATCAGAGTCTGCACCAAACACACTATAAAAATAAGAATTAGAAAATTTAGAAGATTAAGAATGGATTCTGCTAAGCTGTATTGTACAAGTATCCCACCTGTACTTCTACCCAGAGCTGTATTGAAGGTATTGGGGGAAAAAAAGGGCAACAGAAAATGTTAATGATGTAGCTGTACCATTACAGCAGCATCCATATCAGCTGACAAAAACTGGACAGACAGGATTAACAAATTAGAATGAAAATTTGGTAAGACTATCAGGCAAGTTCCCCAGATTAACACATTTTTTAATCACTACCATCCTTACTGCTTTGTTCTTGCAACACTGCAAACTTCATAACAGCTAAAAACTACAGTCTCTCAAAAGCTAATGGTAGTACTTCTGTGTACTCTCACACCTTGGCACATTTCACCATTAACTGCACAAAATGGGCATGTTGGAACTGCACAATTACAAAAATTGTTGGGACATAAAAGTAAGCTCATATACTTGTATTTTTTTTTCACATTTCCCATGCTTGGTGCACACAGTTTTCTTTTTCACAATTTTATGTTCTGCCAGATGCATCAAATGGTTACTATCATATTTTCTACTGAGCAGGAGAGGAACATGCCCACATAGCATCCCACTGATTGTGCAGTAGTATGTATAAAACTGCCTGAAAGTTTGAAATCAAGTACAAGTCCACAGCAGAAGTGGCTGTTAGTCTGCAACTACCGGCAGATTGCGGGGGTTAGGTTCAGTCCTTCAGCCACAAGCATCAAGTTTGTGTCAAGTTCCTCACTCCACAATAAATTGGTGCTCCTTATTTAGGTTTAGTGGCAAAGAGAGAGAGAAGAAGGCTTTAGAGAGCTGAAGAGAAGTGACCATTATCCAATGCTATTTACTTCAGAGCTCAGGGCACAACCAAATTCACACAATCAAGTATCGGCTTCTCTCCATCTGGGGCCCAAACAAAGGAACCGCTGCAGTTCTTCATCAAAACAAGTACGGATTCCATTTCCCCAAGGGAAAACAACACAATGAAGAGTCAGGAGGGTTAATGATACTTGTGAATAACTCTCTATGCGGGCCATTTGGGGTTGAATTTTCAGGGAGACTGGGAAAGAAAAAAGACAGAGAAAAGAGAAGAGAGGGAGGGAGAGCGCGAGAGAGGAGCGTGCCTGGTGACAGTGATCCATTTTGAATATAATCAGGAACTGCTGCTTTAGCTATTAAAAACAAATTAAGCAAAAGCACAATTAGAGGGCATTGTCATGCAAATGTTAGAAGATGTATTGTTTTTTGTCCAAACTCATGTTAAATCTAATTAAACTGAACTCAGATGGCTGCTCTGTTGTTTTTGGAGGAAATGAAGAGCAAGACAAGGGATACACAAGAGAGATATACGACATCTTGAACAAACTCAATAAGGCCCTTTGTCATTGTTTTTTCTTAATATTTTCAGTCATACTAATTTATTCAGATGAAACCACCATGAAAAAGGCAGATTAAGAAGGTCAAAACCTGCTACTGCTGTGTGCTTTGCTTCCAACACACTGCACAATGGACAAAGGCTATTATCCTGTGAAAGATATGTGCACTTCATGTGGATATTTCTATTTTGAGGTTTTGCTACACTACAAATAATTGAGACCTAATTTTTACTTGTATGTTAAGAGTTAACATCACACATTAAAACACTTCAGTACCTATTAATTCTTTTTTTAATTCGGCTTTAATTTGTGACCCAGGGCTCGGCCCTCATAATTGGATTCACAAAACTAACCTCCCTGACAGCCATCAGCTACAGCAGCCTATCTCAGCATACCTGTAAATCAAAGCAACCAGTATCCACAAGGAGTGAGTTATTAAAAAAAAAAACATCACTCACCAAACAGTTTTTATGCAGGGGGAAACTATCCACAGACAGTCAAGCTGTTTTATGTGGCAGCCTGTCAGCAAGCTTTCTAATGTGCATAACTTGGGCTTTATAACCCTTTGTACCCCATAATACTCACAGCCAGCTACCACTGTATGTGTATAAAAACATTTTGTGTACACACTATATTTTAACCTATTTGAATAATATCAGCACTTAACAATTAATTAGGGGGAAATTTTTTGTGATATTTTACAGTTTTACTCAAAAGTCACCTCAAACCCTGTGGTCAGTGTTCATCAGTACTAACTAGCTTTCAGTCCACTGTGTACTTCACCTGTCAAAATGCTCGGTATGAAGCATCCACATTTACTTACTCTGGACAAGGCTGTAGAACAAGAGTCAGATATAATTCAATGATCTGACTTCTGACCGAGACACTGAGATGAAGTATTGAGGATATCCTGAACTTTTCTGTAGGTAAGCGCTGCTGTGTGTGCCGCTGCTAGCTAGCTGTCAGCTAGCTGACTAAACTCTCCTTATAGTGTGAGAATGTAATCAAATCATTTCAGAAGCAAAGGTAGTTTTTTAGGACACTTGTGCCTAATGTTAGCTAGCATAATATTATCTTATAACCAGCTGTTGTTAATCCTAGAACACCAAAGTGAGTTTTGTAACACTGTCACTGGCATTTTCACATGGGTGAATATCAACTGACGTTAGTGTCCTCGGGTTAATCTGCTGACAATAACTGTGACAATTTTGAGAATAGATAACTGACTGACTGTACCTTTAACATTAGTTTCAATGGCATTTTAGAAATATACACTAACTGAACGGTATATCACGGGATTGTATATTACCGTATTTTTCGGGCTATAAGGCGCACTTAAAATCCTTGAATTTCCTCAAAAATCGGCAGTTCGCGCCTTATGTATGAATTCATGTTGTGCTTACTGACCTTGAAACAATTTTATGCGGTACACTGCGCTCAAAAATGTGTTGAAATGTTTTAGTGCGACTTTGGTGTGGGACGTTTAATAAATATCGACATTTTCCAGCGCTTAAGCTACAACTGGGGGAGGGGGGTAAACCCAGCGTACGGTTTTCAAATAGTTGAGCGCTGCCGTCTGACCGCCGATGGCCGAGACATCCACACCACTGTACCATTGTGTGGTCTGCAGCGATATCTCCTCCAGTCTGGCAGATCAGTTCAAAGGCCTCATTGAATTCTCTAAAATAGTCCATCATAGATTCACAAAATTACTCTACTGACGATTTTAGACAGGAACAAGCTGTGAGTGCGGCACAGCAGGTGTGGAAAGCAGCCAAAGCCGCCGGAGATAAATTCAACAAGAAGTGGAAGCATTGTTCCAAAAATGGAAACCGTACGCAGTAAACCGCAGAAAACGATGATGGATTTTATTCTACATGTTCCGGCCTATTTCCATCTATGCTGGCCCATATATTTGTGCGTAATCCGGTGCTGTTGCCAACTTTTGTGTAACAAAACTCGCTGTCGACTGTCTCAAAAGTTGCTAAAGGACGAATCGAGGCCCGGGTGTGTGTGTGTGCTCCTCGGTGCCAAAGAGAGGTCCGGGCGATACCAGAGCGTATGACGGGACGCAGTACGAGCACTGTATGTACCAAAACACGGTGACAGCGGAGTTTTCAGGTTTCCGGTGTTGAGTCAAAAAGGGATCTTTTAAAAAAAAAATTTTTCTTTGCTTATATCGGTAAATATACTGGTGCACAGGATTTATGAAGCAGGGCTTATCTATAAATGAAAAAATGACTTGTTCTTACCCTCATTAATAAAGAATATATTGCAGCGTCTCTTAAGATGTTGAAGAAGATGGCGAGAGATTGCCAGCAAAAGTTGGCCTTTTGTTAACAATTAAATGGTTGCTGTGTGCCATTTAATTACAAAACAAACAGTAGCAACAACGAGACTGACTCGGATAATGACGAGAGGGAACCCGGCATGCTTGTTGCTCAAATCGCCCAGCTGTTCAACTCAGACACTGAATATGAGGAATTTGATGGATTTGTGGAAGATGAATAATTTAAAATGTGAGTATTTTTCTGTATTTGTTACAACTGAACAATATTCTGAGTTATTGTGAATGAGTTGAATAAAGTTCGACGCTTTTGCTTCACTCTACATATGTTTTATCATGCGCCTTATAACCGGGTGCGCTCTATGTGTGAAAATAGACCCGGTCATTGATAGTGCGCCTTATAATGCCTTATGGTCCGAAAAATACGGTAATAACACACATTAAATTATGTTAAATGACGAAAGGAAATGTAGGGTTAATGTAAGGGTTATGGTTATCATTCGTGGCGTGAATGGGCAAAAAGCAAATAGCGCATACAAATAAATGACTCGGTGTATTATTCATATGCTTCATATGATTCCAGGCTTCACTTTTACATATAAAACATCTTAATATTTCCAGCCACTCAGACTAGCTGAAGTTTCAGCTTATTTTTTAGAGTTGAAGCTGTATCAACTTGACATACTGAGAGCACTTCTCCTCAGTGTGAAGCACACCAGGGGCTACAACAGCACACAGAATGCTTCAGTCCTGCTGCTAAAAATGCATTGTATATAATAACCTCCTAAGGTAAGCTGTCAGTGTGGACTAATGGAAATAAAAGTCTAAAACCCTTTGAGATTGCAATACCAAAGTTTTGGAGTGGAAAATATTTCTTCCTTTTGGGAGGAAGGATGTGCTCAGTACCAATCCAATTTTAATCTTCCTCCTATAGATGTAAGGGTTTGTATACTAGTTACAAGAAGTAGCAAGTATTGTAAACCTCATTATGGCACTGCCGTGCAGTGATGTCTTACTATTGTGTAATGTTTAAACAAAGATGTGTTACAGACCCAGTCCAACTCTCTGCTCTTAGGCTGAATCACAATGCCTTCAAAGGCTTAACTGACATCACCTGATGAGTGATGGAGCTTGCAACTCCAGCACATGATCATCTGGCCATAACTCCTGAAAGTTGTCTCTGAAATAGAGACTTTAAACATGGTCCACTGGGACATCATCTCCCCCAAATCCCCCAGGGTGCCAAAAGCATTCTTCTCGATGTGGGAGTCAAAGGGCTCAGAGTCAGTGTCATCCACAAGGGATTCCCTGTTCCTACCTCACTACTCACCTGGGTTTATCAGGTCCTCTAGCAGCCTTCCTATCTATCTGGTCCAACTTACCAGCAGGTGGTAGGCTTGCATGGTGGAAGATTCTTGCTGTGTTTTTGTGCTGTCTGTGGACAACCCCCATGAATAAAGGTCCAAGGACATGACACTCATCTGCATGCTGTCCTCTCAGGTCAGTCTTCAGGTGCAGGCCCTGGTTTCCCACTCTTAGACGAGGTTGACGAGCTCAGTTTCAATCATGGTTCTTACCCTAGGCCCAGTTTTCTTTGGGAGAAATAAACTGATATTGTCCCGGATAATGCAGTTCCCAAGATCATGGGGACTTTCAAAAGTCTTTATTCTTGAAATAGTATTTCTGCACCCTTAGTGTACTACTCTCACAGTGTTACCATAACACGTTGGCCTTCAGCTGTTTTGACTAGAAAAAAAAAGGAAAGAGGTGCCACAATGTACAAAAGTTTACAGAGGCTCTAAAATACAAGAAAAAGTTTATTCAGACTTTTACTGTAGCTTGCAGAAGCCTTATCTGTTCAGCCAAGCTTAACATTTTCTATTGTGTTTACAGGTCTGAGAGTTGATTACTGTATGTAGCTACAGAAAAAAAGAAGATCCCCTCATAATGAACTAGACTTCAGACTAGACCTACTTTTTCACTTTTACAATTATTCTGCTGTATTTTTTGTATAATATTAAAGTATTTGATGCATTTACACCAAAACATGGGTACGAATCACAGTGTCCTGCATGACTTCATAGCAACTGTAATTTAAAGCAGGCCTTATAAATCATATATATTTCACTCTAGAATTGCATTTTTTAATATATGTAAACAACTTGAGTTATTTTATTTGCAAAATTTCATTAGTGAAATTAAAACATGGTATTACTGAAGTAATAATGCAAATGATTTTCTAAATGGCATTCCATAATATACAGCTAAGATACTGCGGAGGACCCTCAAGCTCCCAGACCTCTGGTAGAGGACCCGAGTTGGGATTTTTTTTATATATATATATATATATATATTAGGGGTGGGACTTTAACGCGTTAATTACGATTAATTAATTATGGGGAAATTAACAAATTAAAAATTTTAACGCATTTTAATCGCACTTTGCACCGGAACGTTTCTCAGTGCACGAATTCCAGGCGTACAGATTATATCAACGCACAATGTCAAAAATTCAGTGGCCGCATCGTTCGGAGGGCCCACGAAGACAGCAAAGGTCAGCAACAATGATCCCTCACCTATCACAGGGTGATGTAATGCTTGGATGCAGCTGCTCGGCCGTGGACCAATTCCACGAAGCTCTCTGTTTTTACAAGCACTGTTCTTGAGTGAATCTAAAGGCTACATGAAGTTTAGAGGTATGCAGCAATTGACTCTGCAGAAAGTTGGCAACCTCTACGCAGTACGCGCCTCAGCATCCGCTGTCCCGGCTCTGTCATTTTACATGGCCTATCACTTCATTCATCCAGTGCTTTTAGAACTAAGCACTTTTATTCAACATTCACATACACACTCACACTCTGATGGATGCATCGATGTGCAACTCAGAGATCCTGAGCCCATGCAAAGCTTTTGATGACAGAATCACGCCTGAGGGCCCAACGATCATGAGCATCCAGTATGGATTTTCAGCCTTGTCCCTTGCGCACAGAGATTTCCCAAGGTTCTGAGTCTTTTGATGATATTATGTACTGTAGATGATGATATATTCACAGTTTCCACAATTTTTTACGAGTGACATTATTCTGAAAATTGTTCCACAATTTATAGACCCAGTTTTTTGCAGATTGATCTGTACTTCTGAGAAACTCTGTCCCTGCTCTTTTTATATCCAATCATGTTACTGATCTGTTGCCAATTAACCTAATTAATTGTGTTCCTCCAGCTGTTTTTTTAGTGCAACTTACATTTCCAGCCATTTGTTGTCCCTGTCTCTACTTCATTGAATACGTGTTGCTGCCTTCAAATTCAAAATGAGCTCAATGAGCTTTTTCTTGAAAAAAGTAACGTGTCTCAGTTTTATGTGTTTTATCATGAATAAAATATGGGTTCATGACATTTGGAAATCATCACATTCTGTTTTTATCTACAGTTTACATAGTTTCCCAACATTTTTTTAAATTAGTGTTGTAATTGTATTATAAGGGTGCAGCTCAGTATACATTATGTCAAAAATTGCTCTTTTGATAGTAAATACTGCCAACCCCTGCTTTAGATTGTTGACTAATTATTAGAAATAATTACTCTTGTTTATCAAATATTGCATCTTTAGGTTGATGAGTATTATGATACTCATATTAATCCTTATGCAATGCCTTTTACTATACATTTCACTGATTTACAGTTAAATTTGTGACTAACACTTAATGTTTTAGGATAATATTGCTAAATTAAAGGCTTATACCACAAAAAATCGAATTAGTTGAAGCAACAGTTGTTATGAATGGTGCTATATAAGTAAAATTGAAATGAGTTGCTTTCTTCTTGCTTTGAGTTTCTTGGGAAGGGTTAAGGAATGAAGTTGTTCTGGGGAATCTATTATTCTTATTTGTCCTTGACAGGGAAAGACAAAGGTTTCTTCTAATGTCTTTTACTTTAGACCCTTTTATGACTTACACACCGACCTCTGCAGGCTCAAGTAGGAATAGTGATAGTAATCGATTAATTCCTCAGATACAGTGGTTTGAACTTTTCCATATTTTGTCACGTTACAACCACAAACATAAATATATTTCACTGGAATTTAATGTGAAAGACCAACACAAAGTGGTATACAATTGTGACGTGGAAAGAAAATTATACATGATCCAAAACATTTTTTACAAATAAAAAACTAAAGTGCGGTGTGCAAAAGTATTGAGTCCCCCTGAGTCAATACTTTGTGGAACCACCTTTTGCTGCAATTACAGCTGCAAGACTTTTAGGGTTTGTCTCCACCAGCTTTGCACATCTAGTGACTGAAATTTTTGCCCATTCTTCTTTGCAAAACAGCTCAAGCTCAGTCAGATTAGATGGAGAGCGTTTGTGAACAGCAGCCTATATCAAATTGAAAATAGAAAAAAAAGAAAAAAATAGTAAAATGGAGTGAAAATGAACAGAATTATCTGGTAGGGAGGGAACCTTAGTTAGGCTAGTTAAACTAACAAGGATAACTATCAGTTCCTGCCACTCCACAGCTTCCCTACAGGATATCTTCAGTGATAGATAGTGTTGATGAGAGATTCAGAGAGCAGCAGACTGTCCATGGGTTACCTACACAGTAGCCACACAGAAAACAATGGAGTGCCAACAGCTAGCCAAAAATCTCAGTCACTGTGACAGGGCTGAGCCCATCGGAGATCCAAAGATATCTGACATCTGCAACAGTTCCTTCCAAATCCTTCTGGTTTTATCTGCTGAAACCTTTTAAAATCTCTATGTAGATCTTGTTGAGAATCTCTCTCTCTCCATTATCTTGGCTCTGGGTAAGCTAAATACTGAGGAAAGTAAAGAAAAGGTTTATCACATGGCAATATGATATTTTTGTACCAAAAAAGCATGAAAGTAAAATTTTAACCATTTTATCTTGCTTCCCTAATCACTGGAATCCAAAATTTAATTCAAGAAAAATTAGACAACAGATTGTTTCCAATTTAGTCTTCTCAATTTTATGTTTGGACAGTGTGCCAGCCTGTTACACACTGTGCTGCTTAGCCAGCAGTGGGCAAGAAATTAACTATCTGGAAAAACTGGGGCTCAGACAGCATCACTTCAACTTCATATAATTTGTGTCAGTTCTTGCTGCTTTTTTTTTTTGAGAGGTGTCTGAATGCAGTACTCTAGCAGGCAAATGTCAGTGACGTGACACCTGATAGGCAGTGTGTAATGAAGCATACGGAGTTCTAAAGAACCCTGAAGCCATTGTCCACAACTACAGAGACAAGCTGGTCATCCAGGGCTGTACAGTGACAGCGGCTGCATCCTTAAGCACTTCAACAGGCCAAAAGGGAATTGGATTATCTGGCTGTTGACACATTGCATAGGTGGGAAATACAGGGCAGATATGCCGGCATTTTTTTTTCTTTTTGTCACCAGGAAATATATTTAATCTACACCAATTAATAATCTATTTTATGATGGTGAAAATGTGCTAACAGAGCTACAGTTTTATAAAATCAAGCATTAATAAAAAAAATATGGTTGAAAGGCACTGACTTGAAGCAATTAGAGTAAATTATGGTAGACATTACCTCTGATTACCACTTAAAGGGAACTTCAGAAAAAAAAATATTATTAATATTATTATTAGTTTCAGAACTGCTAGAGTTACTCGGTGTATGGTCAATGCAAGAAGAAAAGCCAGGAAATGTTATAGTAGAATGACCTTTGAGAATGTCTTGTTTATTCTGACTGTAAAGTCAATTCTAAAATCAAATCATGTTTCAGATGAACTCCCAGAGAGCCACGTGAGACTCATCTCAGTAGAAGCAAAGTCAAAAGAATTGTTACTGTTTATGAGTAAATGGGATGATTGCCAAATAAATTCATCCTTAACTCCCTCTCTTATATCTCTCTCTGCATGGAGGCTTTGCACGCAAGCAGCATAAACATCAAAGCAGAGTCAGCCCATGTGATTGGTGCTGAAGTGCTTGTCACACACTGCTCTTTTTAGCCTCTTCCATGTGGAGCGCACATTATATCTCAGAGTGTGGACTGAGCAGAGACAGCATGCTGCTGGTGACTGACGCAGTGTGTTTGCTTTAGTTAATTGGATTCCTAAGTAACAATTGTTTACTCGAGAGGCCGTAATGAATTCCCTGCCAGTGTGATTACAGTCTAATGATAACATACAACCTCACTTAAAAATGACTGCAAGAGAAGGTGTGGACAGTGGCAAATCTACAAGCCCTATGCACAAACAATGAATGAATTAAAAAAAAAAATCCTTCTTCAAAAACAGCATTTTAGTAGCAGGATGTTGATAGAATTTTATCATACCAAACAAGGTGATTTAAGTGAAAGCTACGTCTGATGCAGTGCTTACATAATAAATTCAGTATATGATCAAAACAAGACTAATGCAAGGTCGAGACTCCCAGATTATAACCTTATGTTAAGATGAAGGTATGGCTCTGTAATCGCCTATCCTGACTCATCTCAATGCACAACCTCCAGAGCACCTCATCGATAAATATCTTGTAAAGTACAGTTGAACAGGAAGAGGCCATCCCCAAAATCTTCTCACAAAGTTGGGAGCATGAAATTGTCCAAAATGTCTTGGTATGCTGAAACATTAGAGCCCAACTCCTGAAAAACAGCCCCACACCAAAGGTCCCCCTCCACCAAACTTTACATTTGGCCCAATGCAGTCAGACAAGTACCGTTCTCCTGGCAACTGCCAAACCCAGACTTGTTCATCTGACTGCCAGATGGAGAAGCATGATTCATCACTCCAGAGAACTTGTCTCCACTGTTCTAGAGTCCTGTGTTGGCATGCTTTATACCAGTGCATCCAATGCTTTGCATTGTGCTTGGTGTTACAAGGCTTGGATGCAGCTGCTCATCCATGCAAACCCACAAAGCTCTCTATGAACTGTTCTTTAGCTAATCTAAATTTTGTCTCTCTCCCATAGTTTGTCTTTGTCTCTCCTTTTTTTCATTTTTCGTCTCCCTCACCCTGCAGCCAATTGTGGCAGATGGCTGCCTATCCTCAAGCCTGGTTCTGCCACCAAGTGCTTGGTCATAGGGGATTGTCTGATTGTTGGAGTTTTGTCTCTTACACTGAAGGGTCAGGCTATTGAATTGAATTGAACTGCTGCATAAGCTTGCATACATAGTCACCAGCCACTTTGTTGGGTAATCAGCCAATCATATGGCCAATCAACTCAATGCATTTAGACATGTAGACATGGTCAAGACAACTTCAAACTGAGCATCATGATGGAGAAGAAAGGTGATTTAAGTGACCTTGAATGTGACACGGTTGCATGCACCAGACAGGCTGATATATCAAAATTTCTGAGGAATGTTTTCAGCGCTGTGTTGAATTTATGCCATGAAGAATTCAGGCAGTTCTGAAGGCAAAATGGTCTCCAACCAGGTACTCTTAAGGTGTTAATAAAATATACCTTGCCAGGACCCGATTAAAGTGTCTGGTAAGTGTAAATCATGATGCCTTTGGCCTTTCCGCCAAATAAATGGGCCACTGGCCCATTCATTTCTTCTAGATTGTTTCAGTTGTTTGGAGGACTCTTTACAAAACTATTCTCAATTTTTGCCATCTACTCAAAATAAAATAATCTGCCACCTGGATAGTCTTATGCATTTGTGCTATGATTATCCAAAGAGTATGGCTTTACTTAGTAGTATCTTTAACTTTGTTCATGTGAGGATCCATACATTGAAACTTAATGTATAACATAAGACTGAGGGCATCTACTTGACCAAGCAATATCGTAAATATTTAGTTGTTTTCTGTGAGGTTCTAAATTGAGTTCTGTGATTTAATACTGAGAAAATGAATGTAATCGCAGAAAAAAAAAGCAGAGTAGATTTGGTTTCCAGTGTCACTATAGATTGTTGTAGATGTAACAGTTGCCTCCATGTCTGCGAGATGACCTTTAAAGGCAAGACACTGAGACAGTGTTTGTGCTGTACTCAAGCTCAGCCTCTGAAGGCAAAATAACCACAAACAAATATACCTTTTTCATGACTCACGATATAAAAGCAGATATTGGACAGTGCAGCCAAACATCCCTAATCAAGAGGGATTTGGTACATGAAAATTGCACAAGTCAGGAAGAAATGAATCTTTCAATTTATAAGTCTCAGAGCTTAGTGACCTTGACATCAGGACTTGGAAGTACGGTCAGCAATTGTCATTAGGCTTCAAGTCTCATAGCACTAAATACTTGGCTTCCAAAAAACTAACTATGGATCTAAAAATGAAGGCCGGTGATGCCTACAAAGCAGGGGAAATGATAAAGATGTCAAACTGTCGCTAGCTTGCTTTTTCCACAGTCTGAAATATCATTAAGAAATGCCAGCTTACAAGAACTGTGGAAGTCAGGACAAGCTCCAGAAGAACAAGAAAACATTCAGAGCAGAAAATAAAAACTAAATCCCTACATGACTGTAGAGGAGCTGCAGGAAGGTTCAGCTGTGCAACACAGGGTCAACCCCCCCCCCAACACACACACACACACACACACACACACACACTCCGAGTAATATTTGGTTAAATGTCCTGTAGCAAGTTGCACCTTGATAACACACTTTTGGTAGTCTTCAACAACCTTCTGGCTGGATATATGACCACACTTCATAGCAGAATTGTCAGTTTATTTAAATTGGCTGGTTTCTGAAATGTACCTGGTTATTAAGCATAGTGCACAAATTTTCAGTGGGGTTGAGGCCGATGCTTTGTGAAGGCCGTTCCAGGAGCTGAATGTTACCCTGCCTAATCTATTCAAAAACCAGTTTTAATGTGTGTTTGGGATCAATGTTTTGTTGGAACACCGTACTGTGTCCACTCGTCATCCATCCAGCTGCTGATTTGAGCTGAAGTTGAAGAATTTGGAGGTACTCCTTGATCTTCATTATTCCACCAAGTCTGTGCAATGTACCAGAACCACTGGAAGCAAAACAGCCCCAGAACATGACACTACCACCACCATGCTTGTTCTTAGGTTTAAAAGCCTCATCCTTCCTCCTCCAAACATACCTCTTGCTATTGTGGTCAAATAGCTCATGTTTAGTCTCTTCTGACCATAAAACTTGTCTCTAGCAGGTATTTGGCTCGTCTGCAAATTTCAATTGAGCTTGAAGGTGTCGGAGCAAAAGCTTCTTTCTTGGTCAGCACTCTCAGTCCATGGTGACGTAAAACTCACATCACTGTGGAGAGTGACGCTGGTATTACAGCAGTTTCCGATTCATGGCAGGTTTGAGCCTTGATGGTTCCTGGGTTGTTCCTGAACATCCTAACCAATTTCCTCTCATCTGAGGGTGATATTTTGGGTCTTCTTCTTCTTCTAGACCTGAGCAAAGTAGTGACACATCTGAACAACTTGTAGTTTTGTGGAGTTATTGGAACTGCTGATCTTGGAATCTGCAGTTGTGTAGAAATGGCTCAAAGAGACCTTCCCAACTGGTGTAATTCTCCTTAGAGCTTCACTGAGCTTCTTGAACTGTCCCATTGTTCTGAGTACTGGTCAAGCCAGTGAGTGCTGTCAAACATGTCCTTTTTATGCTGGTAAAGAAAAACTCCCATTTGTGGTCCATCATGATCACTAATGAAAAGTTAATAGGCCTTGGTCTTGTAAGTTCAAAGATACTGTAGAACATTCAGCAGCACTTATTAAAAGATTCAAGTGAGCGTATGTCTATATTTAATCCTGCTTGTATACTTTTGATGCTGTACGGATCAGAGAGAATCCAAAACAAATTCAGATTTGTGTACCCAATTCTTGTGTTTTCAAGTCATTAAAGATCTATGCCTTTCAATCATTCCACCCTGAAAAAAAACAAAACAAAAACAGTTCAAATAAATAAGTTAAAGCCCCAAATTACCATGAGATACATTCCCTCGACTTTTGACCACAATTGTGTAATAGTGGAGTGCAGTGAAGGAAGAGAGTGAAGCTGGAGAATGCTGACTTCTACAGCAGGACAGTGTCCCAAAGTCCAAAGTCAGTGCTAAAATTAACTATATTTTGGATGTTGTAAGTACAACAGTTAACTTACTCAGGGCCGAGCACTGAATCACAGGCAGTGTGTTGATTCAGCACTGCCAGAGCACCTCAAGTCAGTATCAATACAGGATTTTTATTGTTCTCTCAAAGAGAACGTTCCACACATAAAGAGACATGCTCAGAAGATGTTCTCTTAGCATCTAAATTGATAGGTGAACAAACATTCTCAGTGATGTTAACAAATCCAGATTCTCTGTCAGTGATGATCACGTCTCTGTCCTTTATTTTTCCACCTCAGAAACTGAACCTGACTTTCATGCATGTGTTCAAGCTCAAAACAGTCTATATACTCTCTCACTGAACTAGAAAAAATGAACTGAAAAACTACAGATGAAGTAATTAAATGACAAGCAAAATAGCAATAGTACTTTGTAGTTAAAAGTCTAAATTTATTTTTAAAACATACACATTTTGTTCA
Source organism: Australoheros facetus (assembly GCA_030220045.1). Classification (NCBI taxonomy): domain Eukaryota; kingdom Metazoa; phylum Chordata; class Actinopteri; order Cichliformes; family Cichlidae; genus Australoheros; species Australoheros facetus. The sequence goes on from JASGAU010411719.1 coordinate 16,023, forward strand.
CAGTTGTTTTTGGTGATTAAATAGTGAAAAAATTTTGGCATTTTTACTACACCTATTTCATCTTTTCATTGCCTACATCTACTTTTAATAATAGCAGTTTATAAAGAAATAAAATTAATATTAATCAGAATTTAATTCAGCTTTGTGGCCCTCATGTTGGGAATATTGCTTTCCCACAACTGGTCAAGAGGAAGACGTCTGATACAAAAATACATAAGAGCTAAAGGCCACAATCAAAGCAACCTGGGCTTCATGAACACCTCTACCTTACCTCAAGGTGATCTCCATGCTATGCCACATGCATGCAGTAATTCACTGTAAAGGAGCTCCAACCAAGTACTGAGTGTATAAATGATAATACCTTCAGAAGTTTGACATTTCTGTATTATAAATCCTTTTTTTTTTTTTTATTGGTCTTAGCATGTCCCAATAGCCAGTCTCGATAGCCGGGGATCGGTCCGCCAAGGCCTCCGCTCTTGGCCACCGCCCGACACACATTGCACCCGACCCCTACGACGCCTCCTGCGGGTGGTGGACCTACAGGAGGAGCTGGAGGAGGTGGCTGGGGAGAGGGAAGCCTGGGCTTCTCTGCTTAGGCTCCTGCCCCTGCGACCCGGCCCCGGATAAATGGAAGAGAATGGATGGATGGATGGATGGATGGATGGATGGTCTTAGCATGTTTTCTAAAGGTTTTAGATACTGGAAATCTGATTTTCATGAGTTATAAGCCATACAGAATATATAAAAGTTTATCTTTTTTAATTAAATTACAAAAACAAGAGTCAATTGGTGCCATAAGTATTTGGTCAATAGAACTCTGTAATTTTTTTCTTCTGTACACCATCACAGTAGATTTTAAATACCTAACAAAGATGTGACTGAAGTGCAAATGTTCAGCATTAATTCAAGCGGTTTAAAAAAGTATTAACTGTTTGGGAATTACAGACATTTTTTATAGACACCAATTTTAAAGGCTTAAAAGTAATTGGACAGGTGAGGCCTGTTCCCTTTTTATTTCCTGACAAATTAAGGTGACAAATAATGTGGAGTTGATTCCAAATGTTGCCTTTGCATCAAGTAGCTGTTAATCTTTCCAGTTATTTTTGAATTAGACTATATATAAAAATGACCTTTATTCCTGAACAGTTAATGTGTTTCCAGAGCAAAAATTACAAAAAAAGTCAGTGTCCAAATACTTATGGACCTAACTGTATCTGTAGCTAACGTATGAAACAGAATCACAGTTATGGCTAGGCTATTATTATTATTGTTTTCCATTTTGTCCTTATCCACCACTTTGTCTCATCATCTAGCTGGTTAATGCTGAAGCACATCCTGCTGCATAATCTGACGTCAGCGAGCACAGTGTGTGTTAGTGGGAATACTGAAAGAGAATGGCAGAATATTAATAATGACTCTGTTAACTTGGACCTCTTTTGTTTAGTCTCCTCAGAGGGGACATTCTCTGTCATTTTATATTCTCTCAGCTTGTTTGAGTTTGTTGTAGATAGCTGCTCAGACCAAAAGTCACAGCTTCTCCCCTAATTTGTCCCAAAGTGGCCTCAGTGCTCTTTCTGTTTGGATTGTGAAGCAGCTGATTATTTGTGCTTTTACAGAATTAGACCAAAGCAGTCATAACAAACAGCCTTTTTAGCTCCATCAGGTTGCGGTTCCCAGCATGGAAGCAGTGAGGATGACATCCTTATGAGGATGTTTGAATGAAATAAAGCTCCTGTTAATATCATTAGTTAGCTTTTCTGTTACAAGTTTAAAGTAAGAAAACTCTTGTTGGCACAACAGATGAATATTGGGCAAACAGGCGCTTATATATAAACCCAATTTTAGGAATAATTCTAAGCTTCTGTGTCTGTGTGTCAAGCAACACACCCACGTGCATTGTTGGCTGGTGCGTAGGACCTGGTCTTATGCTGCTGTGATCAGAGCCTCTGTGATGACCTTTAAGCTAACCTGTTTTAGACACGGGGGGATTTCTTGATGTCAGCCACTTCTCTCTGATACAGTCCATGGAAGGCCTACCCCAATATGTCATCTTCTTCATCACCATCTGTCTTATGTTAGCCAAGGCATGCTTATTCATCTTGGTGGGTTGGGGGCTCTTCCATGTGTAATCGTGAATTATGATGTTCACTAGTTGATGTTAGGCGACATTATGTGACCTTCTTTTCCCAGTTGTTCCTCCAGTATTGGTCAGTCTCACCTCTGGGTCTGTTTTTGTGCTGTTATTCTTTTGCAGGTGGGAGCACACCTTGGATCGACCTTTGGAGAACATCTTGGAGTTCTCTCATGATGCAAAGCACTGGTAACAGTGTGCCACAGCGATGGAAGGTTAGATGTTACTATAAAACACCTAATGCATTCTACATGAATACATTACTATTTTGCAAAGACTCTTTGTTATATTCAGTAAACAAGTGAAAAAAATTCCACGACTTATAATTGGTCGGCCTCGTTTGTTTGTTTTGTCATTCTGGGACTACTGTATGAGAAGGCTATTGAATTTCTGTGCATTGGTTAACACATCAAAATTACACGATGCTTGCACGGATCAACATGGTGGAGGGCGTGCTGAGACAAAGTAACAGTGGAATGCTAAGCAAGCTGAAGACTTGCTTTTCTGCAGATAATTTATGAAAACTGTCTTCAGTATGTTCATTCTGGCTATTCTGACAAATAAAGTTGGAGAAAAGAGTAAATTGCGACGGTGTCGTAACTGATAAGAAACCTTTATCAAGAAGTGTTCAAAATGGCATGAAATTGTTATTTTTGCAGAACAGACAGTTTGAATGTAAACTTCTTTACTAAATATTCATCACTGTCGCAGGCTGTGGTCCTGCAGTGCATCACAGGACAGAAGCTCCATTGGATTTTACAGAAGCAGCATTTTTTTTTTTTCTTCCATCACTAACAAAAACACTGAAGCGAGAAAATTTGGGCAACATGAGACTGCATCATGTTTATAGATGTGTCTCTGGCGGCACGCAGTATGCATTTTTAAGTCCTAATTCTTCTTTCACTGCAAAGTTGTGGTTCACCAGAGAGCCAAGCGCCTCCTTGGAAACGATTCAATTTTTAACAGGCTAGAAAGTCCCAAAGCCAGCAGACCAAGCCCAGAGAGAGGGAGAATACGACACAGAGTGTCAGCTAGAGAGCATTAAAAGTAAGAATAAAGTAAAAGCAAACTCCAACATCAGACCACATCTCTGAACCTAGAAGCATTATGAATTTAAAATACATTAAAAAGCACGAAGATGGAAGCAATTTTTTTCACATAAACTGCTGTAAAATGGCAACTGACAAACTATTTGCTGCTTTACAGGTGCTGTTATGAATCTGTACTCGATATACCTGCGCTTTAAGAATCCACAGCAGTTTCACCACTCTGCTTTACTGAGCCTCTTTTCTTTCTGTTCCTTCTTCAGTAGGAGCGATTGTAACCTTTTTCAAACTGAACACTGTTGTGATTGTTAGGTTTCCACTGACAGAGCAGAGCAGGCTAGTGTTTGGTGCACTGGAGACCACGGCCTCATCACTTTTTAGTATGAATATCCAGTATGTGCATGAAGGGTTTATTTAAAGACCTTGCAAAATTTTGCTTTAGTATATCAAAGCTGAGTGTATCTCAAAGCATACACAAGAAATTGAGTGGAAATTAATGTTGACAGATGTCAGCTAAAGTGAGGGGCCAATGGTCAGTTCAGTAACTGAGGGCTTAATTGCTGTCACACCCCTTGTTTCCAGTGCTGTTGGTCAGTCCTGAGCTGGGACTCAGATGTTGTCGTTGTTCTGGTGCCAGCTTCGGGAAAACTGCTGCTCTCGTCCTTGGAGAGTTAGCACTCTGAGCTACGTGCGTTGTTTCTCTTGTTATGCTCGAGCTTTGTAGAGAGGGGGGGTGAGGAGAATTTGACTAAAGGAAAGTGAATCTTAGAAATAATTAGCACAAAAATAGCTGTAGTGAACAGTTTTGATTGTTTTTTTAATCACTGTTTTATCAAACTACAAAGCAGTTCTTCTGCATCGTGTGACTTCTGTTTTCTCCGGAGCAGAAGCAAAGCTAAAGGACCAACTGTCACGACTAACAGGATCATTGGAAATGCAGATGGAGGATCAAGGGCAACTTAAGTAGATTTATTAACACAACAAAATACAAGAAACTTGGACAAGAAAGTGCAAAGTGTGGATTAAATTAGACAGAATACCAGAGGAGGCCAAAGTCATCGTGGTCAGAGAGCTTGCTGATTTGGACAGATTTAAGTGACACGGCAGACAGAGGTCACCACACACTGTATGGCTGCTCATCGTTAATAAGTAAAACCTTTATTATTATAAACATGTAAAATAAAGGATTTAAATACACTGAGGACAGACAGCACAGTGCTGAACACAGTTTATTGCAGTATAAATAATCTGTGTAGACAAGTAAAAATAATAATAATATTTCTGACCAGATATTCTCAATAATCAATTTGAAAGCAGACGTCTCTGTATGAATTTGACCAAAATCCATGACTGTTGGCTACAATACAACACATTTTTTTTTTTTAATATCGTTGCAACTTCTGAGATCTGGTTAAACAATGAACAAAACTGCATGGTTCAGATGAAAAGTTATGACCTGGACACTAAAAACAGGGGTGGTGGTGTGGCTTCGTATATCAGGTCCTGTTATCAGTGTTGAATTGTTATTGTTCATACATGTCGTTTGAAATCGAAAACATAATGGGTTACAAAAAATATAATTACAAGTTGTTTATAATAAGCGAAGGACAGCCTAATAAATGCCTGTAAAAAGAAAAAGTAAAGTAAAAAAGTAAGAATCTTAAAACAATGGAAGCCAAAAATAAAAACAACACTTATAAAAATAAACATGTGTATTTTGAGACTCAGGGGGGAAAAAGTATTATAGTGATTTGTTGGAAATAAACAGGACTAATATGAATAATACAGAGTGTTAAATGAAATGATAACACTAATGGAAACTACCTCTCTTATTCATATTTGGAAAATGAAATTATTACTAAATTATAAATGTAATTATATTTGTAATATAAATTTATATTTTAGTTGCTGAGACATTTAATTAATGCTTTGTTGGTATAGGGAAAATAATAGCTAACTCCACTGTATCTCCTACTGATACAATATAGTTAATAGTATTATCAACATAAATGCTAATTTAGTGTTTGTTAATGAAACTATTCTGTTCAATTTTATTTATATGGTCACAACAAACAGTCGCCTTGAGGCAAATTTCATTTTCTAATGAAAAAGGAATTCTTGACATTGTGAACAAATTTAAAAAATAAGAAAATCAACTGACTGAATGGTCCCAATATGTTTTGGGGTAAATATATTATTGATTGTACTGTTATATGTAATAATGTGATGACACAGGTTTCAGGAAACATCAGGCCATCTCACGGGCACTAATTAATTTAATTGAACAGGTCACTGACACAACTGAGAGAAAGAAACAATGTTTTTGGAGATGCCAAAATGGCAGTGAGACGTGCTATGATGTATCCTTTGGAGACTGCGGACCTAACAAAACCACGGGAAGCAGAGCTGAAGATGTTAAGGTTTCCATTAGTGACCAGAGTGGCCAGGATTAGAAATCAATACATGAGAGGGACAGCTCAGGTTGAGCAGTTTGGAGACAAAGTTAGAGAGGCAAGGCTGAGATGGCTTGGATGGGTGCAGAGGAGGGAGAGTGAATACACTGGGCAAAGGGTGAGCGACCAGGCAGGAGGAAAAGAGGAAGAGCACAGAGAAGATTCATGGATGTAGTGAAGAGGACGTGCAGAGAGCTGGTGGGACATATTAATGGTAACAAACAAACCTTATCACAAGTCAACATATCCATGATTTATTCAATTAAATACACTGTAATAGGTACACACACAAAATGTGATACTAGGAACTGTTGTACTGACATAGAATTAACAAAAAATCATATAGAATTAAAGGATTTATTCACTATTCAAGCTGGATTTGCCATGCTCTATTATTGCTTTCTTTTTCTTTTTTTGTCATATGTATTGATTGTTGTGTCAGAGTAGGTGCTACATAAGCTTTAGTTTCCTTTTGGTTTGTTATTTAAATGAACTGAATAAAGATAAAGTGGATTGAAATGAACAAAGAAATTAATTTGCAAAAAAATATGTATCCTAAGAGAGCAGTGAGTGGGTCACTGCAGCACGGTGTTTAGCTAAGGCTAAGGGAACATAACGCAACATAATATTTAAGAAATTAACTCCACAAAATTTAAGTAAGCCCTTTTCACCAGTTAGCCTTAGCACATTTCTTATGATTTGTTATTTTTTCTGTTTTCACTATCAAACTGGAGCACATGTTGGTGCCAGAGTCTCTGTCTGAATCACTGAAATTGTTTCCATTTGAATCAAAAAAAATGCTGAATCACATTTTTCTGATGTGATTCAGAAAACTGTGATTCAAGCTATCTCAGCCTTCCCACTCTAACTTATCAAAATAGAGCACAACATGTTGGTGCTGGAGTGTTTCCATTTGAATCGAAACAGGTCAGAAAAATGTTGAATCGCAGCTGTCAAAGAAAGAGATGGAGTGTTTCTGAAGGGCAGTGACTGGATCTGAAAACCAGTTCATACTGTGGAGCTCCAATTAAGCTAAAAGAAAGCAGACACATCTGCTCTGTAAATCACTCATCCTGTGGTACGCTTTGAGAAAAACCAAAAGGGGGGTGAGATTGTTGGCTATACCATAGTATAGTGGTTTACGCCTTTACTTGGCAAGTGCTGGTTCGATTCCAGAAGGGCATCCGGCAAAAAAACTGCCAAATCAAACACTCAGAGATACCCATTATGGCGACCTGTTTTGACAAAGGCGCAATATGACCCTGTAGTTTACAGTTAGTAGTGATAGTGATATAACACCAGAAGAAAAAAAAATTATATCACAAAAATTTATAAAATAGTGAGTTTTTATGGAACATCCCATTTTTGTGGGGGAGCAGCACCAGGCCAACAATAATTTCTTCTAATAAACAGCCATTTGCAGATTGTGCATATACCTGAAAAGCAATTCAATTATAAACATTGTCAATGTAGATCGCCCGGGATCAATAAAACAGAGCAATAGTAATATATCAGTTCTTCAGTTAGTTTTTAGAGAAAGTGGTGAATTTATTTAACGTAAGAACCACAAACTGGTCCTTCAGTCAGAACAGGGATCATCAGATGCAGCAGAGGGCTTGTGTACTGACTGAAAGTAGAGTTTCTTGAATGTAGAAGTGTTGGTCACACATATTGTCGTCGTGTTTGAGTTTGGTTTGCAAATCTCAGGACTCAAGATGTCTGTGTTCCCCTGTCAATGTGCTTCTGTGCAACTTCAAAAGGCTCATGCCACCACATTTCTCTTACACAGGAATTACAGAGGCTGTAAGCAACAATGTCTGCAGCTTCTGAAGCAGGAAAACCAACATTCATACCTACTTCCTTCTGTGATCGCACTGAGACCACAATCTGGGTTTGAAGTAGGGTCTCTTTTTCATTTTTGTATTTGAGTTCATGGCTGTGTTAAACCTCCTGAGGGGACTTGAGCAAACATGTCTGCCATTTATACACGGTTTCCAGAAACCAGCCTGTATTCCAGAACTGAAAATTGATAACTCATCATTCAAGAATTAAAGGAGGTAGATAAATAGCTGTGTTTGGCTGTATTTGCATGTGGACATCCACAGAAGCCTTATATTTTGTGTTAGTAAAGTAGACCTAGTTAACCTGATGAAGAACCTCTGTATTTACTCTAGTTTAGCAAAGTATCGGCTCAGTAATCGCATGCTGTACAGACTGTACTGCAGTTACTTCTGATTTCATGTCATTGCAGCTCAGTTTAGACACTAATGAAGAAAAATGCATTGAAACATTTGAGAAGCTGGACTGAGTTTGAATGGGTAGTTTTTGAAGGTTGTGTTATAATTATAACTATGGCTAACACTATTGTCTCTGAGTGAAACGGTGAGCAGTAACGCTTTTTCTGCCCTTTGGTTTGACCTTTCAAGTTAACATGAGGAGTCAGATTTAGATATAATTCAACTGTATTCTACTCTTTCTGAAAGACAAGCTGTGCCACAACCACCAGCTATAGCTGTTGGACCGGGAAGACCGATGGTTTGAAAGAGGAGTTAAAGAAGCATCTACGTCCACTGTGAACAACAGAGGAGGTGGATTACATCACCAACTTTCCCCAGTCTACTATGCTGTCCTGAGCTCCCTCCACAGGTGCCTCAACCCCCATTCACACCTTTGTTCAGGTGACCTCAATAGGTCAATTGATAGAGTGGAGCAAAGTCCCAAATTGGTTTCAACTGAAACCACTGAATGTAATGACTCACGCCTTCTTTCACACCTTGTGATTATGCACATGAACAATAGTGGGTCACACCAGGGGACTACGCCCACTGCGGTTTAAATACCTGGGTCTCTCCACCTTTTGGTTTGAGAACTGAAGAAGCCTTTGGGATGAGAGCTGAAACGTCTCATCCGAAAGGCATGAGATGCTTCTCATCCTTTGACATACCCAAATGATTTCCTTTTAGGAATGCTAAATGTGTAAAAAAAATAATTATAAAGGTGTATGTATCATTACTCAGCTATTTTCAATACTACTGATATTTATTTAGACTCTTTCTCTCCATGCAGCAGATGACCCCCCTCCCTGAGCCTGGTTCTGCTGGAGGTTTCTTCCTGTGAAAAGGGAGTTTTTCCTTCCCACTGTCACCAAGTGTTTGCACACAGAGGATCATCTGATTGTTGGGTGTTCTCTGTATTACTTCATGGTCTTTACCTTACTATATAAAATTGAATTCAATGTAAAATATTTGAATGTAACCCTAAACAGGTCACTGGTGATCTAGACATTAATTCACATAAAAGACTTGCAGGTATGAACCGCACGGAAGGACTTTTATTAGATTAAAACTAAGGATAATTGTTTAGTCAACATATTTGAAACACCTTTGCCTACAAATAAAATGAAAGGAGAGGCTGAAGGTTACGGCACAAAGGGGGAAAAATACATAAAAAGGCAAACTGATTGAGTTATAAAAAAAGAGAGACAGTCTCATTATCTCTCCCTTGTTCTTTGATGAGTTCACAGGGGAGCTTATTAGTCTCATCACATGTGTCAATTACAAATGCAGCCCTGCTATTTACTGACACAGAATTATTTTATTTATTTGTTTTGTTTTTTTTACCTTATAGCTATAAGGTGACGTCTGCAGAAGTGTATTTATATCTTGAAAACCTTTTGATTATATCATGTCAACATTCCTGGAGGTGTGTGCATTTCAGAAGCCCACCCATGGATGTGTCTGTGGGAAGGAACACTAGCAGAGGGAGGCGGGCTAATTGACTGTCACAGGAGTATGTAACAGCTCTCAGGGCCTAGTGAAAAGACAGCTCCACATTTATTAGGTGCCGTTTACACGAGTCCGTTTTCATTTTGAAACGGCGTCGTTTTGATGCGTTTCGGCCTTGCGTTTACACGAAAACGGTGTCGTTTCGATGCGTTTCGCCCTTGCGTTTACACGACAACAGAGTGAAAACGATGTGTTTTGGAAACGGGGTCCAGAGTGGAGCGTTTCAGAAACGCACCGGCTTGCGTTTTCGTGTAAACGCTTGAAACCGGG
>JASGAU010411720.1:0-11056 GCA_030220045.1 Australoheros facetus
GAGTCTCATCTCTGCTCTTTGCAGATGATGCGGTCCTGTTGGCTTCATCAGGGGGTGGCTTCCAGCTCGCAGTGGAACGGTTCGCAGCCGAGTGTGAAGCAGACAGCATGAGAATCAGCACCTCTAAGTCTGAGGCCATGGTCCACAGCCGGAAAAGATTGGAGTGCCCTCTCCCGCTCAGGAACGAGTTCTTGCCCCAAGTGGAGGAGTTCAAGTATCTCGGGGTCTTGTTCGCGAGTGATGGGAGAAGGGAGCGGGAGATCGACAGACGGATCGGGGCTGCTTCTGCAGTGATGCGGACGCTGCACCGGTCTGTCGTGGTGAAGAGGGAGCTCGGTGTAAAATCGAAGCTCTCGATTTACTGGCCGATCTACGTTCCGGAAGAGAATGGATGGATTGATGGACACCTGAAACACTTTAATTAAAAAATTAAGACATTTAATATATTAAAGCATCACAAAATATAACACATGTACAAGCGGAGCTCAGAGTTCAGGAAGAGACAGGCCTGTGTGTGCTCTGTCTCCCTCTCCTCTGAACGAATTTTCCTCACTAACCATAACATTTTTATGCTGCCACCATCTACATGCAAATAGAGTCTGTGTGCTGCAGTTTGGCCTTCGTCATTGATCCGTCCAGTGCTCATTCTCATGACCCAGATTTTCTCCCATCAGCGATAAAGCCTTGTACAAATGTTTCAATTAATCAAAAAAAAGCATTCTTATCCAGATTAATAACAGAACATGGTAATGTTTTAATTGTATGTACTGTGGCTAAACCTTCAAGAATAAGATAAATTGAGACTGGGAAGTTAGTCTGGCACTTTCTAATGTCTAATGTATTTATTTATTTTTTAAGTTGTCTGTTCAGCCACTGTTTATTTATTTCGTGGAGTTTACCGTTTCAACATTTGTCATTTTATTCATTGATTAAAAAATAAACCCCAACACCAGCTACACAAGCATAAATGTGGACATGAGGTCGGCCAAGTAGGTTGTGTACAGAAGCCGCAAAGACCCCGCAAGTCTAATCAGCGAGCATCTAACCAAGTTAGCTCCAAAACGAAAGCAGCTTCAGGTGGTGGATAACATCAGGATGCAGCTGCATTTGAGCTTTGACTCCTTCAAAGAGTTCATTTTGTTTTTTTGTCCTACATTAGCTGTGTTCTGATGATATATACCACCTGTAGGTGTTGTTAATCTACTGCACTCACGCTAAAGATTGTTGTACAGTTTGAGTTTGGAGTTCATGTTTTTCTTTATGCTTCTTCCTTTTGATATTCATGTATGTCCTTAATGTTACACACATTTAGCATGTAGTGCTGCTGTCTTGTGAACAGCTGGTTGTTGAATATATTTCTTTAAACTGTATCTTTTGTCAGGTTTTAATTTCACAATTGTCAGTCTTGCACCTTGAATCTTGCACCCGACAAAGTATGGAAATATTAAAAATAATACTAAAACTAACAAAAACTAAACTAAAACTAAGAATGAAACCAAAAATAAAAACTAATAAAAATGAGCACTACTCTGAAAATGAACTAAGACTAAACTATAATGTAAAATCTAAAACGTGCTTTTTTTCTTTCTTTTCCAGATATGTCGACAAACTCATCGTTCTCAACTGGCTCCTTTTTTGATCTCCTCCTTTCCTCCACAAACACCTCCCTCCCTTTATACATGCAGTGTCTCCTCTCTTCACCAAGCTCCTTCATCTATCGTGCATTGACCCTCACAAACATCTTCCTCATCCTACCTTTCTGCATCTTCATCCTCCAACATGGTCTCCAAGAATGGTGGAAAAAGCGCTCCACCTCCACAGAAGTAACACTGAGTCACTCTGACAGCTTCACCTACAACATGGTCATCGTGGACCTGCTGTATGTCCTCGCATGTGTTTTCAGCTATTGTGGGAGCACCGCACATAATTTGAACATGCTACACTTGATGTTCTTTCTTTTGTCTTTCGCCACATTTGGACAGCTCTTCTTTCACATGCTCACCTGTGTGGAGCGCTACCTGGCTGTAGTTCATCCCGTCACTTATCTGAGTCTAAGAAAAGAAAGAGGGGTCAGAATCAGGAATATCACCATAGGCTGTGTCTGGCTGCTTTGCTTTGCATTGATTGCTTCCCTAATAATTGAGGAAAACATCATCATTGTGAATTTCTTCCTCTTGATATCATTTTTAATCATCACCTCCTTCTGCAGCCTTTCTGTTCTCTGTGTCCTGATTCGTCCAGGCCCAGGAGAACAGGGCGGGAACAGGCAGAAGGTTGACCAATCAAAGCTCAGGGCATTTTACACCATTGTGACCATTCTGGGAATGTTGGTGTTGAGGTTTATTTGGAATCTGGTTTGGACTGTAGCGTATGTTTCTGAGGGAAAGGATGGGTGTGTGTTAATGTCATGTGTTAACTGGTTTAATGTTCCCAGCAACCTCATGTTGCCCCTGCTGTTTCTACACAGAAAAGGTAAACTTGTGTGTTGTAATAATAACAAACAATGATGTTAAATGTTTTTGGACCCAACAAATACACAACCTTAAAGTAAGATTACAAAAAAGAAAAAAACAAAGCTGCCTTGTTGGATTTTTTTGTTCCTTTTTTGCCATGTGGTTGCAGAATAACCCAAAGCTGAAAATACAAGTAGCTCTAACATGTACACACAAAGCTCCCAGTAAGTTTATTTAAACATTCCTTTGTTTAGTCTTTTCTTGTTTTAGTGTGTTACACTTTGTTTACCACCCTGTTGCCAGATTTGTGTCTCAGCTGTTTCCTGAGGTCTCCATCACAGCTGATTAGAGCACTGAGATTCAAACCAGCAGTTTCTCAATAATAACTTCTTTATTTCTCTTTGTAGTTTCATATTTGTCTAAAACACTGATGAACCTCTGAATAAACTGATGACATTCTGATTGTTTTTTTTTTTTTATGTTTTAGATTTTTGTTGTTGTTATGTTTTGGGTTTCTGTTTTGATGTTTGGTTTTTCTAGTGATGCGTTTCAGTAATTTGTTTCTTTTTTTGAGTTTTTGGTTTCTCTCTTGATTTGATTATATTAGTCATTGCAGTGCTTCCCTGTGTGTGTCTCCCTCTATTCATCTTTGTGAGTGTATCTTTGTCTTCCTGGTTTACTTTGGTAATTTATTTTTTGTGTTTTTAATCTTTGCGATCCTCTGATTACCCGATTGTCTTCACCTGCTGTGCCCTGTTCCCTGTGTTTGATTAGGAAACACACAAAACATTCCAGGTACATGTTCAATCGCAAATACTAAAATTGAACAATACTGATACAAATATAATTGAATTATGTATGATGTGCCAACCTCAGGTTCTGTGTCTGGATGTATTTTCATTAAAGTTTATATCACAGTTCATTTATCAAGAGTTTTTTCTTCTCCTTTTACAGTTTTTCATTTTTTTAAATGCAAGTCAAACATTTGAACTAAACTGAAGGAGGCAGAGAGAGCTACAGTCAAAGCTACAATATATCACCAGTACAGTACATTTGGAAAAAATACACATAAAGAGTTCACAGAGAAGACTCACACGGGGACAAAACACGAAAACAAATATTTATATTGTTTGTGTTCTTTTTTTTAATCACTAGAATCAACTTAAGTTTAAATTCATCATTGTATGAATAAGTGAAATATGCAGAAAAAAACTGAATATTTGACAAAGTTTACAATTGATACAGTTTTTATAAACTCAGCAGTTTTCCAGCTCACTTGAAGAAGAAACTTTAAAAGTAGGATTACTGCACACATTGTGATGGTACATGCTGAAAATTATTCAACATCATTTACTGATTCACTTTGGGCCATTTAATTGCCAAAACTATTTTTTTTATATTTCAGACCCCCCCCCTTCAAGATATTATTTTGTTGCCTAGGGGCAACGTTGTGCAACAATGGTATAAAACTACAGAGAAAATTATTAAGTCATAGATCCTAAGGCAAGTATTACAGAGCAATAAAAACACCAGAAGTGTTTCCAAAAATGTCAACAAATGATGAAGAACTGAAAACACTTGAAGCATATTTCCATATGATTTGATATACGCTCAGGTTTGTATGACCCATTGTCATGCCATGTTGATACTCCTGTTGTTAGACATTGCCGTCATTCAGCGTCTGAAACTTCACACAACAGTTCTTGTATGCTGTAACACAGAGATGCACATTACATTTTATACACATTGCTTTTGGTGTTCCTGTGCACCCAGGAACTCTCCATCTTCCTTTGTGCGGTGAGCTTGGCAGTGGCGCAGTGGGTAGGTGCTCACCTCGCAACTGGAGGGTCGCTGGTTTGAGTTCTCGTCTGAGCCCATGCTGTCATTGTGTCCTTGTGCAAGACACTTAACTCACATTGCCTAAGTGTTAATTTCGGAGGTCGGAGGGGCTGTAGGCACAAATTGGCACCCATGCTTATGTCAGACTGCCCCAGGGCAGCTGTGGCTACATTAGTAGCTTACCACAATCAAGTATGATTGAGGTGTGAATGAATAGTGCATGAAATTACAAAGCATCTTTAAGTATCTTGAAAAGCCCTTTATAAGTCTAGCGCACTATTATTTGTTCTCACATATTGTCGGCCATTGTGATGTACTGTCCAAGCAGATATCATGATTAGGAATGGGGCCATGGGTCCCTGCTACTTACTCTTCTCCTCATACCTGTGACATATTCCACCTCTGGTTTGCTTTTATTTTTTTGGATTGGACATACTTTGCACAGAACTGCACACACTGCAATTTGGGATTTCAATCCATACACGTGCATGTGGTCACTTTTTGTCATCCCATTCTCAGTGCAGTCCGTTCTGTAGAGCAGCCAACATGTCACCACTGCTATGTATATCAAAGTAAAGGCAGTAGTACCACTGTTTTGAGTGTTTGGGTTACCTTACCTATGGTGCCCTAAGCCCAAGCCTATAAGTCTCCCTCTAGAAGTACCCCTTACTGCACAACGTTGCCGTGAGGCAACAAAAAGAAAAACAGAATTTCTGAAAAAGTAAAATTTTAAAAACAAATTACAAACCTGACAAAATCCCTCTCTACAACGTCATAAACACTACTGTATTTTTTTTAATTTGGGATTTATGTAATTTTAAATGATTACTAGAGCAGTTATTCTTACCTTCTTCTCACACCATCTGCTGCTTGGACAATATGTCAGAAAAGCATGTCCTGCCTTCAAATCATACTTGATTGCGACTCCAACATGTTGTTGGACTGAAATTTGATCCTTTTTAAATATTCTTATTGGTTTGCATCACTTAAGTTCACATGTACTGAGTACTGAGGGTTTTAAGGTACTGTAGCTGCTGCAGCTGCTCAAAAGCCAGTTTCCTTAGAGCCTCAATCATCTTCTTGCTCTTTGGAGTCGAGGGAAGTTATATTCTTCATTTTGGTCTGAGCAACCAGGAAGTGTTTGAACATCTCGGTCAGGGTCCTCCTTTCTCACTGGTTGTGAACACATCCTCCAGAACTGTGGCAGTGATCCAGCAGAAGCTTTGGATGTGGCACACGATGTGGAGTATCAGGGACCAAGCAGCCAAGAACATATGTAACAGGTGTAATTTTCAAACTATACATTATATTGTACCCCAAAAAGGACAAAAAAATTATATAATAGATTTCAAACTCATGAAAATAAGCTATTTTAAGAAATCAAAGGGCCATGAAAGATGTTAACTAAACAAAACTTTGCACAATAAGCTTAGTAAAATAATAGAACTCAACCAACTGACCATGAGAGATGGCTCAACCTATGTAGTAACTGAGTAAACCATTTTAAATGCCACAAGGGAAGCCAGCGAGAATTACTATGCTTAAAACACAAAAAAATAAATCTCCCATTGTGGTCACAGCAGATGGTTATGTCCATTTGACTTGCCTCTGCACTTAAACCAGCTCCACCTTCAGCCTCCTTTTTTGTTCAAACCAGGAAAAACTGGAGCAGCAGACAAGTAACTCAAGAAAACAGAAAAAAATAATTACTGCAACTCATAAATGATAAACCAATGTCAATCAGTTATATACACCATTATTAAAAATGTCACGTCAATATAGTATAATGGATTAACCACATTTAACTTTACTACACAACTTAAATCATGGATGGGAGTTTTCTACAGGAAAGAAAAACACAAGATGATGATTTCAGTAGAAAATACGACAATTTCTTGAGAATGTGTTTGCGAAAACAAATCCTCTTACTGCACAGCAGATGGGCTGACACCATAGGATGTGTTGAGATTGTTCCCTTTGCTTCAGTCTCAATAAGTTCACTGTGAGCTTCAGGAATTCCTCTCCTCTCCTTCTCATCCTCGTTCTGAATTTCTTAGAATTCTCAATAATCTGGATTTTGAGAATTCTTAATTAGCTTTAGTTCATTCTTCACCAAAGCAATGACTTTGTCCTCCAGCAGCTGTAATGGAATAAATTACACCATCCAAATGCGCAGGAGGTCAGATGTATGCTGAATAGAATCACATTCAGCTGATCTCAGAAATGTTGCAGGGACCTGATTGTGAGCAGTGGAAATGATTGTTTGTGTAAGAACCATGAATATAGAGTCCAGGTCAGTGTGATTCTGGTGGCCAGACTGGGAAATGGAAACCTTTGAGTCCTTATTGATTCTATGAAAAGGTGAACCTGTTGCTTCAACGAGCTGAGCGTCAGGGTCACTGGCTTCCTTTTCCCAGGGAAAGTAAAGTTTTCACCCTCTGCACTTTTCACTACTGCCAGAGCTAGTAGCTCTACCGGAGTCTAGAGATGCTGGGCATCCAGACAAAACCACTGTGATGAGTGTGATGGGCTTTTTTTCTCGTCCTCTTGCTAAGTCGAAAGAAGTTAAAACAAAGACTTTTGTTCCCAGTCTTCAAAGATTAAATGCTGTTCAGTGTATCACTAATGCAGCTGAAGTTCAGACAGTTTCAAGTTGCTGAGCCAGCTGAAAGTAAAACAGCATTTTGTACTCCTATGTCTCTTGGTCACATGACAATATCTGGTGTCCTTCAGCTAGTTAGGGATAAAGCAGAGTTCTATGTTTTTGAGCCATCTAACTCTAAGAGAGAGCATTCTGATCTCAAACCAGCACCATAAAGACTGAGTTTTTGTTTCAACCCTCAGGGCTGCCACAGACTTTTGCTTCCTCAGCCTGGGACCTCCACTAAGACTGTTTGTTTACTAAAGTCTGCTTATCTGGCAAGTATTCATTGTGTCCAACAGCCTGCAGTTGTTCAAAGTTTACAACAGCCCGCAACTGTTTATACTATTCAACAGCCAGTTCCTTCTAATGTGATTAACTTTGTTTCATGCTCAAGGATCACCAATGGTGTACCCCACTCAAAAACTGCTCTTAATGCCTCCGTGCTAGCCCTATCAGAGACCAAATCTTGTGTTAGCATGCAGAGTCATTGTCTGAACACTGTGTATCACGGTCTGAAAAACCTGCAATTGAATATGGTGTTCTTGAATTAGTGCATTTTGAGCCCAATGATTCTGGATGGGCTCTCTAAAAAACAGTTTGAGCACCTGTGCTAGCCACTCCAGAAGTTTTTATTGTCCTTCACTGTCTGCCGCCCCAGAAACTGTTGCTCCACCTGTGGCCTCCCCTGTGCCTGAGCGCCCAGCACCCATCCCTGTTCCCAGGGTAGGGGTGACTACGGCCCAGCTTTTTCACCTGTACTGGTTCCTAGAGTGAGGACAGCCAGACCCTACGTTCAGCCCCTGGAATCAGTAGCGAGTCCTGCTGAGCAACCCCAGGAGATGGCTCTGTGCTCTGCTGTGCAGCCCAAGTGGTCAGAGGAGACAGTAGTGTCCCCGACCTGGGAAACCTGAACATCCTGTGCATCCTGAGTATCCTGTGGGTCCTGAGAAACCTGAGCCATGACTCCAAGAGCCCCAGTTGCCAGAGGAGGTGGCTATGACCCCTACACAGCCCCAGCCAGTGCAACCCGAGCTGCCAGAGCCAGAGACGTCAAAATGGATGGATAGTCTATATTGGTCTTCCTAATCCATAAATAAAAAGAAGCAGTACTATCAAAAAAGTTCATTCAGAAACTGCAATGACTCTGGTTCATAAAACAAAAAGAGAATTCTGGCACTTTGCCTGCCTTGAAATAGCCGGAGTGAAACTCACCAAAAGCTCAATTAACCACAGTTATGTGTTATAGGTTTTTTGAACCATACTTCAAAGCACTGTTTCCAAAAAACTCACAGTGTCAAAACATCAATATCAAGCATACCATCCCTAGCCAGAATCTTTCTTTATATGTGTGTAAACACAAATTATAGTCATGCAAAAAAATGAAAAAAACAAGTTTTCACGGGACACTTTGCAGAAAAATTAAGTACACCCTTACTGCTTCCAGAGGAATTAAAAGGTAAGTATCAGCCAGATGCTGCTACAGTTATTTAAGTGCACTTAGGTAAGTGATCATCAACAAGTGCGAACACCACTATAAAAGAAGAAATGTGGGCAGTTTGTTGGTCTGAGGCATTCAGGTGTGCTGACATAATGTTACAAGCTTTGCAGGAGAGGGCTTCCCATCAAATTCATCACAAGGTCAGACCATGAAATGCTCAGAGAAAAACCCAAGACCTACATCTTGGACTCTACAGGCATCAGTTACTGTTCAAATTACAATTAGTAAATAAAATAAAATAAAATAAAGAAAGACCAAGTGTGGCTTATTGGCAAGATTGTGAAAAGAAAGCCTATTTTCCCAAATAAGTAAAATAATTTTGGATAAAGCCTAGTTTAAAGTATGGTTTGAAGCTTCTTAAAGGTTTTTAATATAAGGTTCTTCTTAATTTTATTACTATAACTTTACTTTTTTTTACTTTTTTTTTTTTGCTAAGCTTATAAAACATTTTTGTTCACATTACTAGACTGCAGTCACAAAGCACACAGGTGACATTTGATTTGCATACACATGAAAACTTGTCTGCACATCATTTGAATTTTTTGTTCATGCTTATGGACAACAGCAAAGTATTTACTGACAAAATACAGAATCATAAGTCACTCTAATATTATAGATAAACATAAAGTTTGGTATGTGGAGTTCTCATAGGTGGATGTATTTGGGTGATGATACTGTAATTGTTTATTTATCAAGTTATCATTTGTCAGTTCATCATTGTCACATGGATTTATTTGAATGCAAATAATCTATATTGAAATTGTACAGAGCAATGTACAGAGAGGGGTGGAGTGGGGCTCTGATATATTTTGTGCAAATAGTGACACAGGAACAGGAGTCCACAGAGAAGAAACACAAAGGGAGGAGGCTCAGAAATCAAAAGCAGAAAAAGTTGGTGATTCTTTTGATACACACAAAAAACAAAAATTCTTTTTTTTTTTTTAATAAACCAATTTTAATTACAGGTACATGTTGACACTACATTATTTAAATACAGTAATATATTTTTCTGATTAACTGAATTCAAGTTTTGCTTTTAGAACTGATCATCAGGATTTAGAGTATGTGACAGAACAATTTTCAAAAATGTAAATGGTGGGAAAGTTCTTTAGTCTGGTAGTCCTGCATTTCACACTTCTATACCTCTAGCCTGAAGGCAGAAGTGTAAATAATCCATGTTGGGGCTTAATGTTAAAATTACAATAAAAAAAAAAAAAAATAGAAAAAAAAATTAGGCTTATTGGCAAGGTTGCCAAGAGAAAGCCTCTTTTCCTGAAGTACAATCATTTTATATGAAGCACAGTTTAAAGCTTCTTTTTTTTTTTTTAACCTGTCATGTCTGGCAGTTTTTGCAAACGGAATGATAATCCGAAGGCGCTATTGTACCAAACACATTTGTTTTTACAAGAAGTGCCCTATAAGTTTCCTATAGGCTATTCTTGTTAATTGTATTTTAATTTTATTTATTCTTGCCAGATCGGACAGGCAAGGAAAGAAAAAGAGATAGAAAAAAAAGGTGGGGGGAGAGACAGAAGAAGAAGAAAAAAAAGAGATAAAAGCTACACATACATACACATACACGTATATATACATACACATACATATACACACATACCTACACTCTTAGTGTAGTTTGTGGTAATGTATGTGTGTTCCTCTGTCATGGAGCGTACACTATAACCAGGGCAACCACCCCCCTCGGGATCCAGAGGCAGGCAGGGAAAGACCCAGGGGACCCGGGTCATCCACGGCCCACCAGGAGCTCAGAAGACTCGAGGCCACACATCCCAATGGCAACCATGCACACACCCCAGAGGAGGAAGACCCCAGACAGAGCCCCCATGGTCAACGGGCAAGAGCCCAGAGAGCCAGAGGCAATGAAAATTGATGAGAAGGCAGAAGTGAACAGATGAGTGGAGCCACCTAGACAGCTACATGATAAATATTAACTTAAGTTTGGTTGATGAATGAATCAATAAGCTTAAATTTCAAAATGTTGTTTATTTTTCCACCAGTCTACTACACAGACCAACAAAGGGTGGAAGTGCTCCTTGATAAGCAAACTCCTGAAATTAAACTTAAGCATCATAACTGGATAGTTTTATTCAACATTAATGTCTCCCTTAATATAGTTGGAAATTTATCATTCGCTCAGCTGTACTCCTTCATGTTGAAATGTGTTATGCTTGTTTTAACAGCTTATTTTGAGTGAAAAAATTTAAATTAAACCACAAAAAGGAGCAAAAGTTCATTCTCCGTTTAACCAGCAGCTTTTACACAGCTGTGCTTCGCGCTCTCGGCTGCTGGGCAACATGAGTTACGCAGAGGTGAGGGCAGGTGACGCTGATATGCAGGCTAGCCGATAACTTCCAACCTTTGCTGTCTACATGGGCCTGGTCCTTCGAAGGATGTGGCCCCTGAATTTGGACATTGTGTGTCGATATAATCTGTATGCCTGGAATTCGTGCACTGAGAAACGTTCCATGGTGCAAAGTGCGATTAAAATGCGTTAAAAATTTTAATTCGTTATTTTCCCCGTAATTAATTAATTGAAATTAACGCAATAAATTCCCACCCCTAATATATATATATATATATATATATATATATATATATATATAT
>JASGAU010411723.1:0-11196 GCA_030220045.1 Australoheros facetus
GACTTCTACTGTAATAAAACTTATTCCCCACTGCTGTGTAATCCATTAAAGTAAATGTAAATGTTACTAAGAAATGATCAGACAGGAGGGGGCTTTCAGCGAATACTGTTAAGTCTTCAGTTTCTATGCCATATGTCAGGACAAGATCCAGAGTATGATTAAAGTGGTGGGTGGGCTCCTTTACATTTTGAGAGAAGCCAATTGAATCTAACAATAGATTAAATGCAGTGTTAAACAACCTGGGGAAAAATATGACATTATCACCTAGACTTTCAAAGGAATACATATAAAGTGAAATGAAATGCTCGTAACTGTAAGATTAGTTCCTCATTCTGTCCACTCATATCGTCTATTCCCACTGATCCGTTGTAACTCCTGCCTTTACTAAGGCTTCTGTGACTGAAGTCAAATGATTTAATAATAATCTTAAAAGCTAGCAACACAGCAGGACTAACAGTGAGGACACAATTAATGCAAACGGAACCTTAAATTCACTTTGATAATTTCAGTGTAGCTCAAAATACTTATTTGCAGAAGTTTAAAAAAAAAGAAAGCATATCTAATTTCTTCACACAAGACAAGTTCTTACAATACAGATTTTATTACAGTACTATGTTCACTCTATGCAGTCCTGTGAAAAACATAGGAATTAAAAGGATAAGTAGCATCCAGGTGTTTCTAATCAAATGCACTTGATTAACTGACCATCAGTTATTCAGGTATACATGAACACAATGCCACCATCTTCCTAGGAGTCCCAGAAAATTCAACCCAAGGTCAGAACATGCAATGCTTAGAGAAACTGCAAAAAACCCCAAGAACTACATCTGAGACTCTACAAGTCTCAGCTAGCATGTTAAATATTAAAGTTCATGACAGTGCAGTTATCAAAAGACTGAATAAGTATGGAGAGCTGCCAAGAAAAAGGGTCTTCTCTCTAAAAAGAACATGGGAGCAAGGCTTAAGTTTGCAAAGTTGCAAATGCACAAACCACAAGACTTCTGGAATAATATCATTTGGCCTCACGAGACCAAATGGAGATGTTTGGCCATGATGCAAACAAACACAAGCACAAACACTGCATACAGTACCAGCTGCCAAGAATGGTGGTGGAGTGGTGGTGATTTTGCTTGTTTTGAAGTCACCTCAGCAACTTGAAATCATTGAGTCAGCCATGAACTCCTCTGTATGACAATTCTAGAGTCCAAATGTGAGACCATCTGTCTGACAGCTAAAGCTTGGCCAAAACTGGGTCATGCAACAGGGCGATGATCCCAAGCACAGCAGCAACAGAATGACTGAAAAAGAAAAATAATCAAGGTGTTGCAATGGTCTAGTCAAAGTACAGACGTCAACCCACCTGAAATGCAGCACACTAACCACCAAGTTATTGCTGCTAAAGGTTTACTACAAGCTACTGAATCATGAGTTTTTCATCCAACTACACAGAGTCCTGTGAAAACTTCGTTTCATGACTGTATTTCACCTCTACATTTAACTTAACTTGTTAAAGGTTCAAAACATATCAAGTTATCACTTGAAATGGAAAATAAATTATTAATGAACATGTTTCAGTTATGTTAATGGCTTGATTTTAATGATGGTCGGATGGTGCAACAAATAACTGTGGGATGGTATTATCTCCTTTTCTTTCATAAAAGGAAAGAGTGAGACTTTCAAAGTTTGCTTTGAAACTCTCACTGAGTGATGTTTGACCACTATTTCAGAAAAACAGCCATAGATATCACCACAATTCTTTGACGCTGGTCATCTTTCACCTAAAACAGTCCAAAATCTGCCAAAGAATGATATACCTGGTTTAAGACTCAATGCTTATTTCAGTCACTAAGGTTAAATTATGGCTGATGAGAAACCTGTATGTAAATGGCTGGATATTTTAATATAAAATATGAGAGTGGCGTGGCACCACTTTGGAGGACTTCCATTAAATTGTGTACAGATGTTGATGGTGCCCTGATAATGAAGTCTTTGATGATCCTCTGACTTTTCCTGAGGTTGACATTTGTGGTTTTGAGAGAAATGTCGTGACAACTATT
The DNA here is from genome assembly GCA_030220045.1 of Australoheros facetus. NCBI lineage: Eukaryota > Metazoa > Chordata > Actinopteri > Cichliformes > Cichlidae > Australoheros > Australoheros facetus. Next base: position 2,058 of record JASGAU010411723.1, read on the forward strand.
GGATGGATTGCCTTGACATTTGGTACAAATATCCATTATGCCCACAGGAAAAATCCTAAAGACTTTTGATCTCCTGACTTTTGATGTAGTGCCACGAGGAGGTCAAAACTTTGTACTTCATGAAATATTACATCTATCAGACTCTCTGCCACAAAAGTTGGTGATCCCTTGCCTTTCCTGTATGTATCTGACATTTTAGGTTTTGAGTGAAATATCGTGCTGAATACTGACTGGATTGTCATGAAAACTGGTACATTCTCTTAACACAATTAATTGTGTTACCCTGTGTATTCCCTTAATATTTCAAATACTTTAATTAAGGAGTAAATACCAGGAAATTAAAGACACTAACATCACCCTCAGCTATACAGCTCATTTGGGTATGTTTTGCATGCTAGACCACTAATTAAAATGATAAAAATTGTACCTGCTAAACAGCATCTATTAAGATCCTTTACCAGCATTTAAGCATCGTCATTATCAGCTGAGGATTTTATCACATAACCCTTATTTTCTAACTAGCAGAGCTCTTTTTTCTATTTTTTTATTTTGACTTGATTTGCTGCTGTTTCTCATGTGTTTTGATAACACGCTATCTGCAGCTTAGATGATAAATCCCAGCCCTAATTAGGAGGATTGTAGTTTAGCAGATTACAATGCGTGATCCATTACTTGATATGTCTTGTCCTGAGCGTCTAATTTTGTCATACTGTGATAGGAACTGAAGTATTCTTATTCTCTCACCAGTCAGCCTTAAGAGAAAAACTGTTTCTGTTTCCATGTCTTTAAAGAGATAAAACCTGACAGAGTCTTTTTCCAACCAGAAACCATGATTAGTATTCTTTGAAATTCCAAATGAAAGGACCAAGTTCATTCTTATCTTCTAGACAGACTTAAAAACACCTCTGACATTTTATTTTATTCAACTCTTAGTTTGGCAGTCCATCTAGTGGCAGCAATCACCTTTACATTTCATATATGAGAAATTCGCAATGAGGTTTTAGTACACGTGCATGTGACTTCTAAGATAACCACTGTCACCACTACACGGCCCTACTGTCAAACGTTTGATTGCATATTTAAGATAAACAGGAGGGAAAAACCCAGGAGACAAGCTGAGGTCTCTGTATACTACTAGAAAAAAAGCACAGGCATATTATAATAGCAATTTTTATGTTTCTGCTCATCTATGCAGAAAAGTCTGAATAGCATTAGAGCTGCAATAAATGACTAGTGTCCTTGGATAAAAAGGAAAAAAAGATGACAAAATATCTGTTAACAGCAAAATAAAGTGCACGGGAAGGTCCTGCATAGCAGGAAGCAGGAAACTCTTGGATACACTATCTGTTTAGATGGCACCATGCTATGAATTAGGAGCTACAGATTAACTGTAATCAATGAGCTTAATGCAGTGACCAAACAGAACAAATGTACTGGGCTGTGATCATTCACTGAACCACACAGGATGCTCTCAATAGGATTAAGAGATAACGTCAGATATAAAGTTATAGAGAGCCAGTCATATGCCAATGCTGTTCCACTACATTAGTATTCATCCCATCAAACTCCGGCCCTGGAGCTATTGATTGCTGAATGCCAAGTGCTAAAGGCCAGTCAAATAAAAAGAAGAACTCAAGAAGAGTCTGAATGATCCCTCAAGACTGCAAAAGGGAACTTGCACCACTTGGTTTAACCCAAATCTGAACCTGCAGGTCTCACCTCTCTGAGCTCTTGGGTTTGCATTTCAGAAATAAACAACTCATTACTTCCATTTCAGTAATAAATCAATTTTACAGCAAATATTCTTGTATAAAACCAAATCTCAATATAAGGCTACAAATATGTGATGAATAAAGGCTGAAAGTGCAGACTTCCAGTTTGAATTGAAGGGGTTCAGCATAAATATTGCATTAACTGTTGTGGAATTACAGCAGTCCACTATATTTTGGGGGGCTGAAATGTAACTGGACAATTCACTCATAGGATTTTTCATCAAAAGATGTGGACTATTTCTTCATTATTTATTCATAAATTAAGCATGTAAACAGTCTGGAGCTGAGTTGTATTTGGAAACTGTGGCTGTAAACCCACAAATGAGAACTCATGCAAGTGATACAGCCCATCCTTAGGCTGCAATAACAACACAAATCAAACAGGCAGGAACATCAGCAGTTTGGTTCATTCTGGTGAGCTCAGCAACATAAAAAAAAGTGTGGAAAACAGTGGTTGATTATCACGGGATCCTTTTCATGATTTGAAAAAAGAAACAAAATAAAAAACCCCACAACAACAAGCAAAGTGAAAAAGGAGTTTCCAGCAGGTAGACATATTCAATCATAATGTAAAGATTACTACATCAACTGAAACACAGGGGAAGTGATGCATGGATGTGTGTGGTTTACAATAGCACACGGCCACCAGTGTTATTGATGATGTGGCACGAGGCACGAGGATGGATTCTGAAGTGAACAGTTACCCAACAGCAGCAAAGATGCCTGGATGGTGCCTCGTAGTACACACTGACAGACTGAGAAAGCTACTAAAGGGCTTTTGAAGGTCAGAATTTCTGCCATGGCTGAGTGATTTACCTGATCTCAACCCGACCCAGCATGACTTACTGATGAGAAACTTAAAGCAGAAATACCCATGAAAAGAAAACTGAAAACAGATGCAGTAAAAGCCTGGCAAAGCACCACAAAGAAGAAAACCTTGTCTTTGGTGTTGTCCATGGGTTTCTGACTTCAGTCAATATCTGCAAAGGATTCCTACCAAATTATTAAACATAAGCATTTTATTTATAAATTTTTTTTTCAGTTGCTTTTGAGTCCCCAAAAATAGGGGCTGTATATAAAAATGGCTGTTATTTCTCAATATCGCTAAAATTTTCTTTAACTGCTTTCTTACTTAATAATTAACAGCTAAAAAAAACAAATATGTCTGTGTCCAAAATATATATATATGGATATAACTGTGTATGCTTACTTTAAATTCAGCCATGTGTAGTAATGACCCCCATACTGGCTTTTGAACTAAAAGCAAAAACCAAGCTGGGTGCTCCCTCATGATGTACAAAATAATTACAATTTTGATTTGTTTGGCCACCAAACAGCTTTCCACTTTGCTTCTGTCAATCCTAAAAACTCACAGGCTCAGAAAAGGCAACATTTCAGCTTGTTTCTATGTGTTTTTCTTTGTGTGACAGAGTTACAGCCAAGAGTCCACCACCAGGGTTGAAAAACAAAGCTATGACAAACACTGCAATCTTGAAGCCCACCGCTCGAGGCTGCAACTTGTTGACAAAGCCAGTTAGCCATTTTTAAATAAAATATTTGAGCTAGGTCCTTCAAATGTTTTGGGTAAATATTTGGTACTGTGACTCTATGAATATGGACAAGTTAACATAGAACGATGGATGCTAGAAACCCCTAAAATTTTCAGAGGTCTGATCTTTGACAGCAGATATGGAGACCTGTAGAAACCACAATTTTGCAGGTAGGAGATTGATATTGTTTTTACAACTTCTTTTAAACGAGGCACATGATATTCTTGAACACAGTCCAAATCAGGTGAGTGGCTTCAAAGATATTAAAACTTGAATACGGAAAATAACACATTTTCATCCAACTTCAGCGTGACATTCCCCAAGTATGACACCATGTACCAAATCCAAATTAACTTTGTTAATTATATCCAAAATTTCTGATGGTGTTCTCTCTCATTTTCACAAGATTAATTTTTAATGAATGTTACACATATTTATGAAAAGCAGCCAAATCTGCTATCTGAGATCGACCATCCAAGTATTTTGGGGACTTCAAGCATTCAGTCTGTTAACTTACTCATAGTATCACAGTACCAGATATTTACCCTGAAACTGTTGAAAGATCAAATTTTCTGCATAGTGAAGTTTTAAAATGGGCCCAAAACGTCTAAAAACACTCCTACCTTTATCTCTTGAAATGTCATTTACTAAACAACTTATGACAGCAGTGACCTGCTATTTTGCATAAATCCCATTAAGAGGTGTATCTTTCCCCAAGACTTTTATCAGGCTATTCTGAGATGGTCAGGTTCGAGGCATTTGATGAACTGACAATTTTGTTATTTTTAAAGCATTAAACTTTTTGCACACACAGTCTTTCATGAAGAGGTGAAAACCTCCCAATCTTTTACTTCTGAAAAACATCCCACCAGATATGGTTTGAGTTTGTTTGTTTGGTTTTTTTTAACATTACACAACTTTTCCAGCATTTTGCTGCCCTTTTCCAAACTTTCTGACATGTGTTGCTGGCATGATGTTATTTTGATATGGTGATTTCTTGTTTCCACAAGATAAAGTCTCCAGCAAAGATACATGGTTTCCCAGTTTGACTGACCTGACTGGTCTGCACAAAGGCCTAAACTCTGCTCCATCCATCACCTTTAGGAATGGACTAGAACATTAACTGTGCGCACCTTACTGGTGCCTCATTAGGCTTAAATCTATCCTATGTAATAAGATGTTCATGTATTGTCAACTGGCCACACAGAGACTGATATCTCCTGCTAACCTGATGAGTAGCCACTGTGCAAAAAAGAGAAACTTAATGAGCAGCAGCTCTTTTCTGCATTGTTTTAATGATCTTATTTAATGTCAGGGAAGTCGACCACTAAAGGAGCACATGCCCATCACTGCAGCTCGGATTCAAACCAGGACCCTGTACTTGAATAGTGATGACTCCCAGCCCCAAAACACTCTGCGTGTATTATTTCTGCTTGCCTGTGATCAAATCCCTGGGAGGCAGTTTTCTTTACTGGCTCTTCTGAATTACATTTCCCTCGCCCCATCATCCTCGACTGGCAAGACAGAATGTGTTACAAACTGCTTGTACTTGGAATAAATCTAGAAAAGTAACAAACAACAACAATGACGAATCAGCAGCAGAGATGGCACTTGAGAAATATATTAATAAAAGAGAAAACAGCACAGACTTTGCATTATTTTCTGATATATTTTGCAGTCGGGGAGCTTGTTTTATATTTTATGGCTATACCACAGTCATTTTTTTCCCCCCTGGTATCAAAGCACAATGCACATCAAAACCACCGACTGGTGTCTTAAAAAGCATACTAGAGTTAGCTCACATGCTCAGCAACAACTAATATCTTCGAATTCCCAACAGGATATTGTAAGATTAAGAGCCAGGACACCTGATTTGCGTGGCCTCATTAGACTTCCTCGTGTTGTGGACGACACAACGCAAAAAAAAGCAACACGAGAAGAGGAAGAGGAGGAAGAGCAGTGATGCCACACATCTCAATAATTACACACACAGGAGAAGCGTCTCAGCCATCTCTGGGTGACATGTGGATACACACAGCTCTGACATTATAAAATACATGCTTCAGATTTACAGCTCAGAAACTGCAAGCCAAGTGTGACAGCAGCCAGAATGTGACAGTAAACAGTCTGAACTCTGAAGCCATCTGCCCCTTTGGGTGTGAGCTCCCACTGCAGCTGGACCTCACAGTCACAGTACTGAGGACGGATCATTAATATATAACAGCAGAGGCGGGTGGATGCTTAGTGACCTCGAAAATGGAGACCAGAATTAGCAGAGATTGATTACCTATAAGGAACCTGCAGTTACTGCTGATAGTGATCACATAATGGTCATATATTACATAAAATAAGAGAACAGGCTCATCACTAGAGTCTTTAATCTCAAGCAGCAGACACCTGAGTTTCACTTTACTTTGCAATTTAAAAAGAATCCCTTTAAGTTCAACACAATTATGTTTTAAATTCAGGAAAAAAGGTAGCACAGTAGAACTCTAATATAAACCAGCAGGTTCCAAGCAGCTAAGGAAAGAGAAAGAACTAAACTCAGCCACATAAAATTCTTTTTCATCTTATATTTTTCTGCATGAAAAACTATTAAATTGTTAAATAAAGTAAAAAAAAGAAGACAAAAAAGAAACCATAAATGATGAAAAAAAAAAACTCTATGGCTGTACAGCTCTTAGAAGTGTGATGAGCCAATTTAAACCTCTGATACAATGGATCAGAAAGTCCTCAAAAGCTTTTCATGGCCTGAATATGCTGGGCTGCAGTAATGGTCAGTCCTAACAGGACTAAATGTTTGGCCTGGTGAAAAGCAGACTTAAAGAAAACATCTCATCATTAACTGGTAAGTCGTTATGTTAAGATATAATTTGGAATTGTGCATCCAAACATCAGGAAAGTAGTGAAAATAAAAACATACAGAACACAGAACCTTAAACACCACCTAATAATGTATTAACTTGTCAACCAGAGTTATAATTAACAGTTAATTGCAGATAGGGGTCACCACAGCGAGTAGCTCAGCATGTTTGATTTGGCAGAGTTTTTAACACCGGATGCCCTTCTTGACACAACCCCAAAGGGATCTGTCTCTCCTCCCGGGATCGGATCGGATTGGGGACCTTTAACTTGTTAGGGAAATGTGTGAACGACTACACTACGGAGCCACTAGCAGTTAATCACAGCACAGTGCTGTATTACTTGCTGGAAAGAAGCCATGGTTATCTATTTATTATTTTCATGTGTGCATTCCCTTTTCAGAAGCTAGCTGAGAACTCATGGACTGAGTTGGAAATGATTCAGAAACAAGCAGGCTTTGATTCTCATTTGATTACGGTGTGTAAATGTAACACTAAATCAGGACAGACACTCCTGATAAAGTATTGTATTATTCAAATCACAATCTCTTATTTATGAAGAGTTTAAGGGGAATCCACTGTAAGCAACATCTGTGGTGTGAATCTTGGCCAGAGGACTTTCCTGTTTCTCTCTACACCCCCTGGTGAGACATTAAGCCACTCTAGGAGAATAATACTGAGCGAAAGTAAGTTAAATATCCATGATTTATGTAGAGAAAATTAAATAAAAGAGTTTGGCAAAGCTATTGCGCAAACTTTTGCTTCCAGAAAATGTAACTTGGATCCTTCTTTACTGTTAACAACTCATATATTTTGTGGGATGGGGGGGATGAATATTTGACGAAGGGCATGCCAGAAAAAGGTTTGAGAACCACTTATCTGAAAATCTGAAGGACTATCTTGTTAATTGATATGACAGAATCCAGGGATGTGGCGGGATAAGCAGCATGGGGTGGGCCTTCCCGGTGCCCCTCCATAAATGGCATTGGATTACTATTCAGGGCCCATTACAGCCACCAAATTTGTTGTTACTATTCATACTAGTGCTGAGGGCCCAGGTGCTCGCCACAGAATTTTCCTGAACAATCGGTCTTGTACCTCAGACAAATCCTTGGATCAGAGCTGGTATCAGAGTAAAAGAAGTCAAACACCGTCTCATCTTTCTTTTTTAGCGGCTGCAGCATCTCAATGGGAGTTAAAAACTAACACGATCCTGCACTCGTGTATTCAACCCAGCTGCAGCAGTCGCGCAAGGTTACAAAAATTAACTGGTGCACAACCAGCAGATGGGACATCACTTCTGGTGTGCGCTGCCATTCGCAAGGACAACAATGGCGGGTATAATGGGCCCTTTAATATTAGAATACCCAACTCTATGGGATGATAGACTGAAGTACAGTTTTAATGTACTTGTACTGGTTTGTACTCCAGAGCATTTATTGTAAGTTTCTTCTTATTTTGCAAATGTAGAAAAATATAATGCTTTATTGTTATAAATAAAGCTACGTAGCCGTATTTAGATAATTGCGATCATTTCCAGTTGCAACACAGTGATATACACATTAAAAAAAAAAAAATTGTTATCCAATAAGATCACGTTGGTATTTTCCTTATTTATTCTAAAACTTTTTTTCTATTACTTAAGAATAAAACTTTTGCGGCTCAGTGGTGTAGTGTTTAACACATGAGAAAGATTTCCAGTTGGAGACCAGTAGAACACACAAACCGAGCCTCGGGGGATCACAAAGTGTACTCTCATGTGATGTCGGCTCCAAGCAGGAATAAATGGAAGCGGATCTGAGCCTTATTAAATTTGCTGGAAAATAAGGTCAAAAGCACCAAAAGTACGATTAAGACTTTACCTGGAGTAAAGGGACTAAATTCTTGTTTCTCCATTTTGCAAAAACAGTCAATCAAATATTATTACATTTTCAGTACGATTTTTCACAAAATACCATCTGTGTTGCAACCAGTGTATTTACACTGGGCCCTCATGTCTTTTCTTGGTTCCCCTGTGCCACCCCACTGACAGACTTCCAGAAACGTTCCCAGTTTGTGCCATCATAAACTGAGCATCACCTACCTCAAAGACTCAGAACGCACACACTGAAATCTCTGAAGAAAAAAGTAAAGCAAAAACACAAAGTGTTCAGACTTTGTTCACAATGCTCTAAGTAAGAAATGCAGTATTTCCAAGGACCTTCATCTGGATATGGCAACTTCTTTAGATACAGGTTTATCCTGTAGTGCTGCCACTTAATAAAAGGCAGCGGATACAGATAACAGGCGAATATGGCTTTCATTGATTTACAGGATCTACTTTTGATAGGTGATGTGTCTGCAGCTGTTAAAATGATCAAACAACACGATAAATAGCAGATGTAAGCCTAAAAAGCCAGAAATGAACGTGACGCAGAACAGCAGCAGCACTTTGTGACCACAGTCAAAACCTACAAGCGCCTATGAAGCACCGTTTCCTTCAGCTTCCACACAAACAGCGTTAAACCTTATTAACAGGTCAAACGGCGCCGTGTTAAACCCAAACGAAGTGACACAAGCCTCAGCGTTACCTTACCTGTCCCTTGTCCTGCACCTTCACGCTGTCAGAAGCATCCTTCAGGGCGCAGACATCTTGGATTATTGAACACAGCGGACTGTTTGCTGCTGCTCATCACGGCGCTGCCACCTGCTGTACGGGAGGAGCAGCTGCAACAACTGGGTGAACGGGAAAGCGGGTCTTGCTCAAGGACACTTCAGCAGAATTAAAGTCGAGGGGCAATTTATTGCATTAGGTGATAAGTGGTTGTTGATACCAAAGCTTTTACTTTTTAATTTAGTCTTACTGTCAAACAAAGTATCAAAAATTTTTGTGTCCCTTTTAGATGCCTAGAGATGTGTTGAAGAGATGTGTGTTTTGTGGGAAAATCCTGGTAGATCAGCATTCTCCGAAATACTC
>JASGAU010411727.1:0-17887 GCA_030220045.1 Australoheros facetus
AACTTTAGCCACTGTTACAGTTCAGTGAGAGTAAAGTACTGTTTAAGAGTTTGTGCACTTATCGTTGTGTGGTGTATTTTATTTTTCTAAATGTATTACATTTAATTGCTTGTTAGCACATGTTAGCATAGTCATTCGGTGCTAATTCAGCTATGGTGCTAATGGCAAGGTGAAGTGCCTTCTTATTAGCACTAGCTGGTATCTTGATGCACTTTTCTACCTTTTTTAATGGAGCTAGAGCTAATGTGTTTGTCCAATTCACATATTGATAGGAAATTATTGTCTGTATGGAAATATTTGTTAACACTTTAAAAAGGATTTAAATGATGTTCTATATTCTCACCTGCAAGCTAAATAATTTAGTTTGTGATGTGTTAATGATGTGAGGGAATGATTTGAATGTTATTGTTGTTTAACTGGGAAAAAGGAAACTGGAAAAATGTTTGGAAACCTTTTGAATAATAGTTGAGTTAATGGACAATTACAGACTATTAAGCTATTTTCTTCTGACCTTGTCTTAGGTCAGGTTTTTTTTTTATATGCGTGTTGGTGCACTCTTGGACCCAGAGTGTTTCGGCGCAGAGTGGATTGCATCTTCCGAGTTTGATGGCGAGCCCAGCCCAAGGACCAACTAAACGGTAGACAGCGACCCGACTGGTCACTGTGATTGAAACATTACATAAACCATTGATAGACATTGTGACAGAGTACTGAAAAAGAAGAGACTTTATCTTTTGGACTGTTATTTTGTTTTGTTTTATTTTCTTTGTGATGTTTTCATGTTGGGGGTTTTAAAAGAAAAAAAGAACGCGGGCAGTTCACCTATTGTATGTACTTTGGTTTCATAAGTTTTTGTTATTAAATGTTGTTTTCCGCAACTTATGCCTGCTTCCACTGTTGTTGTTCACACCTGGGCTCCTTCACAAATTCTAGCTCTTCTGATCGGCCCAACTTACCTCACCAGTGCGGTGCATTGGTGCGGGATCTCGGGGTAACTTACGAGGGTTACATATGAGTATCTCAAAGATGAAATTATGAACACGCTCAAAATAAATATGTGGTTTAAAAGGCTTTTGTGCAACTTTTTCTCATTTCTCAAACAATTTTGAGGGAAACAGCTATGACATTTCTGTATCTAGATATTTTCAATTTATTTTTGATTTATAACACTTTATTACACTAGCAATTTCTTTAGTTACTATGGACTATGTGGGATCTAAAAGTTATATAGATGTATAGCAGACAAAAAATTGGAACTACAGCATGTAAAAAAGGAAATATAATAGAGGCATGTTATGTGTTGTATTAACTATAACAGACTTCTCAGGTGATATGTAGTAGACACTGATCAATTGATCCTTGGTTATTTTTGCTTTTCCCTGCCCAGCGGTGGGGTTTGGGGAATTGTGGTGCTCACTAAGCCAGTTGGTTAGCGAACTCTTTCCTTCTGGGGGGGGTAGTCTTCTACCTCCTACCTAGACTTATGTATCTTGCCCTCCCCTACACACACAAACATAAACACACACATAGAGACAAACACGTAAGGGGGGGGTGCATCTTCCCACACCCCTGTTTCCCACACCCTACGCGGGGTGGGGGTCATAGTCGTGTTTACCCCTACCTACCACTCCCCACGAATCGTTGCTGCCTCCCCCAGGTTGTGGGTACCTGTTGGTTCTGGGGTGCGTGGCTGCCATCAGGATGTGAAGCCTCGGGTCTTCAGTGATCCTGGGGGGGTTACAGCTGACCCGGTCTCCTAGGTCTTTCTCTGTCTGCCTCTGACTCCCGGGGGGCATTGTCACAGCTTCTCACCCTCATTATCAAGTATGTTTCATCACAAAGACACAGACACTCTCTCATTCCCTCACACACACACACACACACACACACACACACAAAAAAGATTGTTGGTTTTTGTAGCCATTTTCTTTTTGATTTTTGTCTTTTCAGATGCTGTTTATTTTTTGTATGTGTTTTCTTGCAGTTGCAGCAGATGTTGATGTATTTGGATTTTCTCTTATTTTCTCCCTCCATCCCACCCNCTCCCGCCCTCCCTTTTTTTTCTTTTCTCCTTCTCTGCTTTTTTTCCCTACCTGTCAACTCTGGCATCTCTTTATCACATATGCATACATGTGAATAATAAATATAAAAAAGAAAAGAAAAAAAGAGACACAATAGATTGTTTATAGAGCTTGGAAAAGCAAATGTGGTCTGCACAACAGTGCATTCAGATCATGACTGTGATTGCAAAAGCTACCAGACAGGACAGGTTATCAAAAAGGAATAGAAGAAAAGAAAAATCTGATAAAAATAATTTGCATTGTGAAGGAAAAATCTACAGTTTCTGTACCGCAAGTCAAGAATGATTTCAAAGGCATAGGTTTAATATGTTTTGTCTGATTAAGAGCAGACTTTGTCTTGACCCTCAGAGGGTTCAGCACAAGATGCAAACCTTTTGTAGATCTCATAAATACAAAGGCAATATTTCAAGACTGATACTCCTGAATACCTAAACTATGTGTTAAAAAGGGCAAAATCTCCCACACATAGATTTAGTATCTTAAAGTAGTAACTATTAATTGAAGAACTAAAAACCTATGTGACTATCTTAACCGTAAAACATAACATCTTTGGAGATTTGAGCTATTGGTATTGACACCGGTGATCCTGACACTGGTATTACTCGGTAACAGACCAAAAACAAATTTCGTGTCCACTCCCATCAGTCCTACCAGACATTTGAAAGAGAAGTCAGTGCAAACGGTAAGCGAACACATCATCATTCAAAAGCAACTCACTATGTACAGCAGCAAATGATTGCATTATTTTTTGTCAGTGTTGACATGCAATACTGACTCCGACTATCTTCAGTTTAGTGGTGCAGTAGCTGAAGCTGTCACATTCAGTTAAGTACAAAACTAGCCTATACAAGCGGTGTTGATAACACATAGCCTTAGTGTCTTCTGGGTAATCATGATTATTTTATTCAATATTGAGATCACAATTATTTGCCACAGTTATTTGTTGCACTGCAAGATAAACAGAACACTGCTTTCGGTACAAATTATTGCATCAAAATAAAATTGCTCCTCCTTATTAATCTAAATTCTGTGCATCTCTTAGACGAAATCTAAGAAAGGTTTTAGTAGTTTTTTTTTCTAACACAATATTCAAACAACAGGGCACTGCTTTCTTCACAAGGCGGCAGTTGTTGTGATTTGGCACTATATGAATAAAATGGAATTGAACTGAATTCATGAGCTGTATTAATTAATCTTTCACTCTGACCATTGTACCTCCATTTATACACTGACACACTGTACAGCTTTGCTTTTATGTAGGCATCTGTCTATATCTGTCTTTTAATGAAATGTTACTGGCCCAGACTTGTCCAGGAAACTTCAAGTTGCACCATGCAGGGAACAGTGCGCTGCAAGCATGTGGTCAGGTGCCAATATAGGGAGCGCTTGATTTGCTTTTGCTTTGCATTTTAAAATAGCAGAGGATGCATTTTAAATATTGCTCAATCATGCGCATTTAATTGTGGGAGGCAAAAATTGTGATTGAGATTCAAATTTGATTAATTGTGCAGCCCAAATTAATTTTATTGTAAAGGTAAATTTTCTTTCACACTTGATAGTTAAACAAAACTGAAAGAAAGATGTGGAGCATCTATTGCTTAGTATTTTTTCTTCATGACATTTTCTGTAACCTTTGTGACACTGGATTAAACGGTTAACTTTTTTTTTTTTTTCTGGTGAGGGACCAAATCAGATCTGTACAAGTGAAAACAAAGGTTTGTCAAATGATGAAGTCCAAAGCAAAACCCAATTTGTTCTATGTCCAACTGAGATGTTTTCCTTGCTTATCTAGCAATATTAAAACCTAACTAAGTTTCTAACACCAGTATTTTTGCTCCTCGGTATCAAGTTTTAATCAACTAAAAAACAGGAATTCCAATTCTGCTGTAGTAATGAACTTGCCTCAAAGGCTTTAAATCAGTGTTTTGCGCTGCGCTGTGATTTCTCCCGTTGTCTACCTAATCCTAGGTGCATTTTCAACTGGAGTGAATCTTTCAGGATTGCCTGAGCCAAAGTCATTAAATTTAGTAAAATATGGAGATTCTTTGCACACTGGCAAATGAAGCGTAAATTGTGCTTTCTATATTGATGCCATACATTTTAAAGTTTTCCCTCTTATATCAACCAAATAACCATCAAGAACATACATCAGTCAACATCTGAAGAACTCTATTGCAGCATAACTAAGGGATGGTTCAGGGTCACCAAGCTGGGAGCTGGTTCCACAGAAGAGGGCCCTGAAAGCTGAAGGCTCCACCTCCCATTCTACTCTTAAGTATCCTAGGAACCACAAGTAAGCCAGCAGTCTGAGAGCAAAGTGCTCTATCCACAGTATTCCTGACTTCGCGCCATTACCCATAATTCATAGCGGAAGCCGGTATTTTACTTCCATTTGCGCTGTTGTTTACAGTTGCGGGCTTACACACTTGCTGTTCATTTAAACATTTTGACACTGCAGTTTTTTTTTACCTGGCCTAAATGGTACCATATTGGAGGTGGATACATTGCAAGGATGTTTTAAAAAGCAGCGAGGTAACAGTGCCTCACCTGTCACTTGTGTAAATGACATGAAATTATGGCCCAGCTACATCGACATTATCAATTACCTTGTTTTTTCCGACGGTGTTGATAGCGAGGAATCACGTAATTATAAGAGCACCAGATTACCTTCAAAGCAATAAAATCAATAAAGTAATGCTGAACGAACAAGGCAACGTTTTCCTTAAAGCAGCTGTAGAGCTGAGCCAGAGCATCGGCCAAGCTAAGCACTTAGCATGGGTCATGCTAAGGGAAAGTGGAGTGGAGGAGACAGTCAGCTGTTCCTGTATCGCTGATTAGGGAAATCATGTAGTGATGTGGCAGCTATTCTGTGGAAGGTATATCAATTATCTGGATATCAGAGTGTTCAGATCACTGAAACAGAAACACTGGACTGGCCGAAGGCTGTGATCGGGGAGACACGAAGCTGTCATCTTGCTAACTGCTACGTGTTTACATGTGGAAGGCACGCATTGTTTAAGCTTCATGTAGGCTGTATACTGTAGTGTCACACTATAAATAAAATAACGTAAAAAATAAGAGGCTGTACATTAAAGGAAAACTTAAAACAAGGAAACTAGAAGCACTCAGAGAGTGCAAACCTCCGCCAAGGCCATAGGGTCACTGACGCTGTAATACGTGTATCTAAATACTATGAAATAATCTTTCATCTTTCCCAGACAACAATAACCCCCTATCCCACAATAGTGAAGAATCCTTAAAAAAATTCCTGGATCCAGATTGTGATCCGGATCACCGCCAAAATCACTTCTTCCTCTTGTCATTTCCAACCACTCCACAAAATTTTTATCGAAATCCATTCATAACTTTTGGAGTAATCCTGCTGACAAACAGAAAACAGACAAACAAACCAACGCGTCCGAAAACATAACCTCCTTGCCGGAGGTAAAAATACGGTAATAGGATGTGCAACTGGGTAGCATAATTTTGGGGAAAAAATGTACAGACTGATGTAGTGACAACCGACAACAGCACAAGTTGAATCCGAGCTCATGTTCCAACTAATAAAGCCGCCTGTTACAGCACAAAGTAACTGAATTTTGTCATTAACTCTGGCTCTGACTTTGGGTAACCGGAAGTAGCAGTCTGTCATGGCAGCCTACGTACGCTCTTCCAGAAACCCGTGGATAGGGGTGATACAGTACTATAAGGTCTTTAAGATAAGATGGGGCCTGATTATTCAAGACCTTGTATGTGAGGATAAGAATTTTAAATTATATTCAAGATTTAACAGGGAGCCACTGAAGAGAAGCCAATGTGGGAGAAATCTGCTCTCTCTTTCTACTCCCTGTCAGTACTCTAGCTGCAGCATTTTGAATCAGCTGAAGGCTTTTCAGGGAACTTTTAGGACAGCCTGATAATAATGAATTACAATAATTCATCCTAGAAGTAATAAATGCATGAATTAACTTTTCAGCATCACTCTGAGAAAGGATGTTCTCACGGTGTTCTAGTTGCCTAAAGCAAGCTAGCAAGTGAAAACAAAGTCAATTGGAGGAAAAAAAATGCACACAACACAACATAAAGTTCCCAAACAAGACACCAATCAAATTACTTCACCCCCCAAACTCACTCTTTAAAAAAGGACTGTGATCTGTCAACACACAGTATTGCTGTATTTGCTGCATTGAGGCAGTGATGCTGAAAAAATACCTTATGGTATCCCTGTAGTGCCAGCTGCATCTGATCGACCTGCAGTATTTGAGCTCCTTGGATTAGAATGCATTGGTGACAGTCATATCAATACTCTATAATTTTCTTGGCTGATCATAGGTTACATCAAACCTTTTTTTTTATTATTATTATGGTTTATTTTAAACCTGTGCTCTTATGCTGTATATATGTTGAAGAAAATATTGGCAATCATAATCATTCCCATTATCCATAGTGGTTGTGAAGTACCAACCAAAACTAATGACATGCCTAACCTTACCTTGTGGTTTGACAAAATACAATGAGCCCTGAAACCATATTAAAAAAAAGACATTTTGTACTTAAAAAAAGAGCCAGAAATCCGCTCAAATATATCATTTTATATTTATTTAAAACTTGTACTGTGAATTTTCTTAACCCTTTCTAAAAATGTTCTCAATGCTATGAAGGCATCAGCAGAGGAAGAACGACAGCTGTGAACAAAAGTTTTTTTTTCTGCTTTTATACTGAAGAGCACACAGCAGGTTGGTTTTAAGACCAAAACCCTTTTAATGCTTCATGTGCCAGATATTATTAAGCAAGATTAATAAAACCATAACACTTTCCAAAGCTACCATCATTTTACATGATCAAAAAGTATTTTAGATGATCAGGTCTTCATGGTTAAAGCAGAGAATGATCATCCATTTTGATAAGTTAGAGCACAGACAGAAAAGTCTACTCACTGATTATTCTGCTGTTTTTTTTTGTTTTTTACATCTGTCTGATTTTGTGCTGACAGCTGGATACCAAATGTTGGTGTTGACTATGTACTGTAAACAGATATCCAGCTACAATATGCTTTGAGGTGAATACTAACACCCTGAGTTTGCATAGTGATTTGCAAATATCGCATATTGATATCAAAATCTTTTGGAGTTCTGTGAACAGTTTACTATGCACGTGTTCATTCCAGATGCAAAGCAAAGTTTTAAAAAAAAAAAAAAAAAAGGAGAAAGTTGGATAATAAATTGTGCATCTCCTTTGACAATATTAAAATAGCTTTGCCATAATGAAAACCATGAGGCAGACTGAATTTTAACATATACTAAGCCACATTCTTGGCCCAAGGTTTATTTCCCTAAATCCCTTGAGGAAATGAAAGAAGGCAGATGACAGCTTAACCGTCCCCTTTGTAAAAAGAAACCTGTCTGCTGGAAGAGTTTGTTTACTTGTAAATATGCAGCAGCCTGCTAGAACATACAGTACTATATGCATGTCTACATTTTTTTTTTTTGGCCAAAATTAGATGTCTTCAAATAAATCAAAACATTAGGGAAAATGTTAAAGTGAAGATAATTCATAAGTAGCTGAGCATGGATAGAACTTCCAGTGATAAGATATCATAATAAGATAAATGTGTAGCTCTGCTGACAAAAAGAAAATTAATGACGAATTATCTGACTACGACACAGCATGATGTTATCACCTTTATAGGGCACAACCAATATCCTACTCGAAGCATGTCTCACCACTTTATTATGCCTCCGAGCAGAACGACCTTTTATTTACATGAATATGGAGAGAAGGATCCCTTTGATTCCAGTGGTTACACAGTTATTAAGAAATAAATAAATCAGCAGTCAAATCTGATTAAAACTATAACATCTAAATGAGGTTATTTTTGCAGCTATACATGCACAAAGTTTCACAACAATATGGCTCAATCCACAATACCAATACGATGTTTGTGGCTCTTCCCACCAGCAGTCGGACAAATGCCATGCTAATTCATGGTATGGACCCAGGAAGTAATGAAAAACAGTAAGTACACTTACCTACATCTTAGGTTCAGTAATAATGAGAAACTAACATCACTCTCAGTAACATGAATGGTCTGAATGTTTCCAGGTTTAGCTGTTTAATGGCTCTTAACAACCACCATTGTTGGAGAATTGTACTATGTACCATGTTTTTTCCTTAAAATGTCAGGCATAACACACCACACACACACACACACACACACGTTTAATATCGTTTGAAAAACAGGCAAGTTGAAAGTGGTTTGTCTCAAAATAAGCACAGTACAGATACACTGCAGTGCAGCAATCAATTCAAGATGATGGATCCAGCTGTTGTTTGTCATGGAAACTGCCTTGAAACCCCAGGACCACCAAACCCCCTGCAGGCCCAGCCGCAGGTCCTTGCTCAGTTTCGTTTAAAGGCTTGCCTCAGTGCCTCCGCCCAAAAAGTAAAAAACAAAAGCAGAAAAAATAAAAAGCACCACCAACAACAATGGTAGGCTTTATTCTTCTTGTCCCTCCAGAGCCTTGATTTCACATCCATGTCTATTATGCATGAATGTCAATGGATGCAATGAATCAATGCAAAACAGAATAATAAATTATGTATTTCACTGGTCCTTCCTGCCGTAAGCAATGCAGGAGAGAGAATTGAATGCCACCCCCTTCTTGGCAAAACAAGTTATTCTGGCAGGAGGAAGAGTATAGTGTTGAAGAAATGTGTATACTGTCTTTTTGTCTACATCCACAGTATATTTTTTGTGCTGTTACAACTGGTATGTTAATAAAGCTTTACACTAGGTTTGGGTTCTAAAAGACACTGTCTTGGCAACAAGCAGTTGTCAAATAACTGGTATTATGAACATGCACATGCTTCGTTGTCTTAAAATCCTCTGTATATTTGGATATCGTCAGTAACTTCAAATGATGACACTGTTGGTGCATGTGCAGTTCTGAGCGCACATCTGTTTCACTGACAGGCAGAAAACAGAGAAGAAAAGAAGATGGAGAGAAGTGGGTGGAGGATGAAATGGAGGGGGCTGCGGTAGAGGAGATACCCAGAGGCTGACTGCGAGTATCATGGGAGTTCAACAAAGTGCAGCAGGCCCTACAGCTGGACTTCAGAGACAAGTATGTCTGTGTTCAGCTGTTTGTGTGCATGCAACTTTCACGTTTGTCTTTTGGTGCATGCATAAGGTGTGCGTGTGTGTTTTTAATAACCTATGTAAATTTGCTGGAAAATTTTTAGAAAACTGTTTCTGCATGAATGATGACAATACAATACCATGTGATCAGGACTTTGAAATTGCCATTTCCAAACGTCTTTGTTTTCCTTTGACCATTCTTTGGTAGAGCCATTTGTATGCTTGGGGTCATTGTTTTGCTCTGTCACCCGCTTTCTCTTGATATTCGCTTCAGAGACAAATGTACTGACATTTTCCTCGACAAGCCATCCTGACCAAGATATAGCAAAAACAGGAACAAATCATGTTTCATAGATGGGAAAAAAAGTTTTTATGTTGGAATGCAGTGCTTTCCTTTCTCTGAACATTGAAGCCAAAAAATTTCTTTAGGTCTCTTCAGTCCATTAAAATTCTGTCAAGCGCCCTCCTGAGTGTGATTTTTAGCAAACTGCAGACAGGCAGCAGCGCTCATTTTGAAGAGCAGTTCTTTCTTCTCGCAGCTCTGCGATGCACATCTTTGTTGTTCAGTGTTATTCTGATGGTGAGGTTAGAAACATTTAACAGTTTGAGACAGGTATTTAGTTGCTTGGACATTATCTGGGGTCTCCTTGTGACTTCCCAGACTATTACATGCCCTGCTTTTAGACCAGTGTTTTTGGTCCATCACTTCCTTTATCCATATCATGATAAACTTCCTCAAGTGTGTGTCTTAAATTTAGATAAAAACAGTGTGGACACTTACACTGTTTTTGTGCTAGATTAAAAAAAAAATTACAAAGATAATAATGGAGGTATAATAACCCAGTTATTATACCTCCATTATTATCCTTTGTAATTTTCCTTTGTAATTTATTTAGAAACATCTCAAAGGCTTCACAAACTCCTTCCTGCAACTGCCTATGCTAGCATGTGGGCACATGTGTGTATACAGTAGCTGATGTGAAAGAGAGAAAGAGGCATGTCACGTGGGGTGGCAGGTGTGAGCTGTGGACCACAAATGAGGCCAGTGACTGACGGTTCGTCTTTGTGGCCAAGCTTGCCCCAATTTATCCCCTCTCCCTCTCGCAGACTTCAAACTCCTTTTCACTTTGATGGACAATGTGTCCTAGTTCCTTGCAAAACTCAGCTGCTTTATAATTAAATGTCAAATAACTGTTACCCATCACTCGGTCAGAAACTTTATTATTTGTGGCAAATAGAGCACTAACTCTGAGAGAAAATTCAGACTTAATATTTGCAGCATCTGGGCTTTTCTATTGACTCAAATACTGCAGACAACTGGATTGCTGCAGACCCCTGTTGTGAAGTTAGTGCCAATCCAAATCAAGCATAAACTTTCTTTGCTAGAAGGTGATGTCAAGCAATTGTCTATACTTTCAGGTCTAATATCTCATATCTAAATCTGTTATTTGAACCACATTTCTATGAAAATATGCTTAAAAAACAAAACAAAGTTGTTGGGTTGATTTGCCAGTCATTAAATGTTTTGGTGTCATTATCAGAAAGTGCTCCTGCATGCTGACATTATCAAGAAAGCTGTATTAGATGACAAACATTACTTTCACATAAAAAAAATAAGTTTATGTTGTTAAAATATTAACCAATTGCTGATTTAATGGCTTCATTGGGCCAGTAAAATATTAGATATTATATATGTGTAATATGTGTGTAATAATGTATATTATTTTACCTTTAAAGGCCACATTTTACATCTTTTTTCAATCATTTTTTTTCAGTTGCACAATAATTTGCACTGTGTATCACTGTGATGAGTACTATTACAGCCCTTATATTTATAACATATTTATAACATTTTAATCTGCTTCCAGGTATAACCATAGAAAGATGTCCAGTAGCAGTGTGAATAAAAGCAGTAATTGGAGACAGACACCATTTCACACAGTGGAAGTTGACATTTGGGTGCCAAGATGCACTTAAAGCTAAGTTTCCAGTGTCAGTTCAGCAAGTCTCTGAGCCACATCTGAAAAGACAGCAACTGAGCAAAGCCTTGGCAGTTAAACTTCACACATAAGTTACTTTACACATATGAATACACAGTTAATATTGCTTGAAGTTTGAAACATCATGGTCCTGTCAAGAACAGCAGCAGAGCCGGGTAGCATGACAACTCAAAGACCTTGGAGAATAGCATATTATCCATCAAAATAGACAGTTTCATGCTACTGTTTTAATATTTTAAGTTTAGTAACATTAAAAGAACAGGAGATGACATCAAAATGGGATCAAATCTTTCATCTTTTTTCCTCATCTTTTCCATACGTTAAAATTATTCTCCTTCCTCTCCAGGTCTTAACTTTACACAAATCTCTGCCAATATTAAACCTCCTTTTTTTTTTTTATTTAAAAAAAAGAACACCCGTTGTGCATTCAGAGCACATCTTTTGAAAAATGTCTGTATTGACGTGTGTTCTCTTAATGCAAAAAATGTGTCACTGTCATCTGTTGTGAGCAAATGGAATCATCTCACTACAGCTTTACATTTTTAATTACATGCATCTTGAATCATCTTGCATCTAAGCATATTCTCCCCAGTCTGTAATTTTTGTGACATTATTTGGAGAACTTGTGATTAAAGAAAGATGCTCTGCATTGATTTGTGTATGTATTCAGATAATCTATAGTCCTATTGTGAAATCTCAAGCTTACATTTTTTTTGCTCTAACCATCCTGGGACTGTAACCAGGAAGGGGTCTAAATGAAGACATTGAGGGACACTGAATGATTATAGAGTAGTGATTTGTCAGTCACAAGCTAGACCCATCCCAAAGCATGTGCTTTAATGATAAATGATTACTAAATGAACCCCACTGTATTCAGCAAGAACTGAAACTGAAGACTAAGACAATAAACTCAACAGAGATATGTTTACAGAGGTCATAAATCAAGGCTGAGGGGTTGTCTTCCAGCACACATATGGCCAACTGGACTTTTTTTTTTTTTTTTTTGCAACCAAAGGAGTCGACCCCTCCTGGCTGTCAGAGAGAATGCAGGTTTAAGGCAGTTCCACAAGGCTTCACTTTTCACACCCAGAAGATATGGCTATCTTTTATAAACAACAGTCTATGCTCATGACTCAGTATCCATAATACTAAGTAAGGAACATTACACATTAGCCACACACACACACACTCACACACACATACAGCTCCCTTCTGTCTCTCTGAATATGAGTTCTCCTTATCTTGTTTTTGTCTGTTTATTAGGACTTATTACCAGCTGTGACAGCAAGGCTGGCTTTGTTTTCCCATTGTGTGTGTGTGTGTGTGTGTGTGTGTGTGTGTGTGTGTGTGTGACTGAGGCAAAATGTAATCACAGAAACACCTTTTCTAGAAGGAATAACAGCTAAGGTAATTTTTCTGTTTGCAGTCAGTGCATTAAAGAAAGAGTCACAGTCACAAACTTGACACCTCTGTAGATGAAATCGAAACAAAGGCTCGATTCCCACATCAAAGAAAAAAAAGGTGTGGCCAATCCTAAGGTTTCATGTTCTTTTTAATCGTGTTATATGTTGCCCCATATAAAGTATCAGTTAATTCATAATTTATCAACATATAATATTTACCATCGGTGCCTTAGCTGAGTGCCTGAGGTGACCATTTAGGGATAACTGCTGTGATAGAGTAGAAAAATATGTCTTAAATGGGACATTTAGAGTAGCTTGAAGTCTGAGATGAAAAATGTGTCAACATAAGTCTTTTGTATGGGTATTATATGTATGCTGACTGTACATGGAGGCGGAGAACGATGGAAATTCTCGGCTCAGCTCTGTTATACTTAAAGGAAGCTAAACACATTTCCACACACTTTAAAGTACACCCTCCAGGCACATGCACATGCCAGCGCTTAATCAATTGAAGGAAATGTCATGCATTCTGTTTCTAATTGAAAGTAAGCAGATGGCTGTGGGGTTTCATAAAGAAAATTCAACATCAGGTGCTGAGACATTTTGATGAAAATCCCATCAGGGATGCGAGGAGAAATGTGAACAAATCTCGGTTCCGTTAGATCAGACACAGGCAGGCCCGCACCCAAGAGGGAGCCTCCAATCGATACTAAAACAGTGAGAACAAGTCCGGGCCAAGACACAAGAGAGCGATAATGAGAGAGGAGAGAAAGAGGTAGAGGAAGAGAAGGCGTAGATGGGGATGGAAGTGGCTGGAGATGTGTGACATCAGAGCTACAGCCAAGTGAGAAAAACTGGAGTTAGTGGATAAAGACAGGCGGTGAAGGTAAGGTGGTATCACTTAGCCTTTTAACATATGGAAAAATGGGTTTTTATTATTGCCCCACACATTGACAAACCTAAAACCCTGATTCATTCTCTATTAAACACATACTTTTAAGAACGGGGAAGACAAATGATCATAGAATTGCAGAAAATATGTGGATATAGACCCACAGGGGGTAAGCTCAGGTGCACTCATCTCTCTTTCACCTGGAAGCTTTAGCAAATTTGGCCTTTGATTGTTATTTCGTGTTACATATAAGCCTGCTGCTGTGGTGGGTAGTTCTTAGAGCAGTACAGTGCTTATTAGATTTTGCAGGACGAAGCACTCTACTCTCCCTGGAAAATGAGGATTAAATCGTCCTGCAGGAAAGGACTGAATTGCCCCTCAATTGATGTGGTTACACAGCCGGGAGTACATAGCGTGCTTGGCACAATGCACACAATATCACTATGTATGGGTCCCTTATGGGCAAGCTAATGTGGCTTCTTATCAACATTTGATCCAAATTGCATCATGTTCTTTTAATGAGGTTGCACTTCAGCTTGAAGGTGCGTGTCTCAGCGACTGGAATAATGACTGTGTTCACACACATATGCCCGACATTCTAAAACATTATGTATTTTAGAATGTCTGTTCTTCACATACAGTACTGTACCTTTTCCTGCTTCAGGCTAAAGATGCCGGGAAACACATTTGTGGACTATTTATGTGTTGTGGCACTAATACAAGATACAATCACAAAACCCTTTGGGTGTGTAGTTGAGATGAAAATGAAGCTTGGGCTGGGAGACAGGTGTGGTTTGACATATGTGCCATTAGCGCCAAGGGAAGTATTAGAAAGGTGTGTCATGATGTTGGGTTTCTGTTGAGTACTGTCCCCTTTCATTTGCTGCCTGTCTCCCACATTCACGACAGTATGTCCCACCCTGATCAGTCTAACCTGCATTGTCTTTCACACCTGTTTCCAATTAGCCAATCACTCTCCCCAGTATACCTCCTCCCTTGCATTTCCCAGTTGCCAGATCGGCTTATTAGTCTTGTATTCAAGTCTTTTGTTTGCCATACGCCATAAGGCTATTGCAAAGGCTTGGGTGGGCCATTTGCTGCACTCTTCCCCTGCACTCTCTCCCAGCTTTACCGTCCATTCTTAACTGCCCAGTATATATGCTTCCTGTCCCCAGTACATGGTAAATGCCCACGGTAACATTCAATTTCTTAATGCTTACGTCTGCATAAATCTTGTAGCGATTTGGATGGTGTGCATGTCAGCTACTCTGAGAGGCTCTGCAGCCTGCACTTACCAGTGACACCATTCTCTGTACCGCCGCGGATATTATCTTCCACATTAAAGGATGATTCAAATTTACTTCAACCTGCCATGTCCCACATGAACGTAGCAATTGCGTCTCTAAGGGTCAAAAGAATGGACCAAAACTGATAATGGATGCAATCATTCCAAGCACTTGTCTCTGATGCTGACTGTAAACATAGAAAGTAGCTGCCTGGAACAGCTATTATGGCTAATTGTACAAAGACTGACATCTGGGGAACCTGTTTACACGTGAAGCTGTCCACAGCTGAAACACATCAATTTGACAGCAACTAAATGCTTTCCAAGGATGTGTAAGAGCTTTTGGCCATCATTGGAACAGATCTTAATAAAAAAAAAACTGAGAAAATCCCCCTCCACCACCACAATAAAGAACATTAACCTAGAAGTGACCAGTATCTAAATGATACAATGACATCTTCAATGGATAGATGAAGCCAGCTGTGCCATATATGCCATGTCTGCAAAGGGTTTCATTCTGGCATGAACATGTCCCGTGGTCTTCCTGCCTCTACCTTTATTTTTTCCATCAAAGATCAAAAGACAGAGTTCAATTAAATGGTCCACATTTAAAGTGGAGTGACTTGTGATTATCTTTCTTGCAGCCACTAACTGTGTTTACTTTTGATCAGATTCAGACGAGCATTTGAAATGTTTTATGTAAAAAAGCATGTTCTGAAAAGCTGTAGGAGGCCTCGGCTGTTTGTCCCCGACACACACATTTGTTGAAGGAGGCGTCATGTTCAAAGTTAGCATGATGAATAGAGCCACAATAGCCACATTTACGGGAAATATTCCAAGCTGGGAATGAACCAGATTTATTATTACAGTGCAGTTAAATCTTTAAAAAAAATAATACATCGCATCATTTATATCAAAGACTGTCCAAACATTTATTTTATTTACTCCCACTAATCGCGTCATCTAGCCTCATTTAGCCCCTTTAAAGAGACACATGGTTGGACAATCAGACCATGCCAACAGTGGGCTATTCATTCTTCTGGAGGATTTATGCTTGAAGCTTTTTGGCAACACTTTGCCTCGCAGATAAAAAAAAAAAAAAAAAACTGGCTGCTAGAGGGAGCGTGAACAGTGAGCACAAAACCAAGCGAACAGATTTGGAATTCAGTGTGTACCGCCATGTTCTAAAAACACCCCCATCTTGGTGTTTTTGCTCAACTTCAAAAGGTCTACGTGCTTGGGAATTTTTTGTGCTCAGTACATTAGTATGTGTGCAAGCTTGCATATAAGAATCAAAGCCATTTGTTTGAACATATTTATTTGTGTGCTGAAATATGTTGAAGCCTTTATCATTCTACAAGACCTTTTCATCCCACTTGACAGAACTTACTAAACAGTGCCGGGCCCTGGAGCCTAAAATGCATTTAGAAATGCATGGAAGTGACAATGAACCAGCTATAAATAACTTTGAATTACTATACCCTCCATTAAACAGCTCTGTTCACACCAGCTGTATGTTAGTGCTGCTTTCTGAATAAGCATGTTAAAAAAAAATATATTCAAGATGCCGTATAATTCTACTTGTGAGCCACCCACTCAATGAGACAGAAAGCCATGCATATGTTCACCAGTTGCTGTGATGCGAAGCCATACCTGCCAAATGCTGATTTCTAAAAATAAGGACTGCTCTTCAGTCCCAGCACACACACATACTGCCGTCAAACTTTCTCCATAAAGTCCCTCATAGTCCTGGCAAAGTATAATGACTTCCATTGCAGGATAAACTTTCCCCAACACAGCAGATGGCCATGATTTAAATCTAAAATGAGAACCTTATCTGCTGCTCATGTGGCTGCTGTTGCTGCTGCAAGACCAATGGGTAAAATGGCATCTTTTTTTTTCCCCCACTCTTCAGCCATACCCTGAAGGAAGAATTTACACATGCATCTGTTACTGACCTGCAAGCTGGCTAATGAGGAGCTGGCACTGGACATACCTCACCAGTAGAGCAAGCAAGCGAGCATGCATATATCTGTACATGAAAGCTGTCCGAAGAATTGGCCTAGGGTGATTGCTGCAGCAGTGTTTTGTGTTTGATCAAATAGGTAGTTAAGACACGGGGAAATTGCCTCATGTGTGGAAGAGCTGATGTCACACAGGATAAGACTGAGAGGAAGAAATAAATTCATGAATAAGGAAAACATTCAGTGTTTCCCAATGAAAAAATCTGTCCAGTAGCCAAGAATGCTGACTGGCAAGGAGCTTCAAAAGATCCTTGCCAGATGAAAACTCTTCCTTTTCAGTATTTCATTATAGCTGGAAAGGTGTACCCCAAAATGACAAATGACACATTAGCATCAGTTAGAAGATAATTCAAGTGACCTCAGCATATTGGCAGCTTTATAAAATGTCAGCTGGAGCTGCTGTTGCGAATGCAACAAGGACATCATTTTTGGGACACAAAAGAGAAATAGTCTGATCAATCGTGCACGTTGGGTCCAGAACGCCAAATAGTGGTGTGTTCATGCATTGGCTGCTTAATTCGATTGCTCAGTGTCATAAAATGCACTGAGAATAATTAATGGAATTAACTCAGCATTGTTTCTAGTTTTGGATAAACAGCTGGTTGGGACACCTTTTTTTTTTTTTTTTCTTGAATACTGTTTTATTCATCAGTGTGCTATAACTGCTCCATGACATTTGAGGGTATTAATGAAAGGCTGAAGCACTGTTCATTTCAAGTATGTGATCTAGGCTGAGTACTTTTGGAAGAGCAGCACAAGGGGTGCATGGATGTAATAAAGTTTGACGCCGATGGTCGCGCCCACAGCAGAAAATTTGAACACACTTTCTGAGTGAATTGTTGCCAAATGTCAGATTTTTTATTTTTTTTAGCCTGTCATGTCTGGCTGTTTACGCAATCGGAACGATGATCCGAATGCAATGATGTACCAAACATATTTGCTTTTACAAGAACAGCTCTATAAGTTTTCTATAGGCTATTCTTGTTAATGTTTGTATTTGTATTTTTTATTTAGTTATTTATGCCAGGCCTGGTAGGCAATAAGGAAAGGGATAGAGAAGGGGG
>JASGAU010411728.1:0-13860 GCA_030220045.1 Australoheros facetus
GGTGTACCCTGCCTCTCGCCCTATGACAGCTGGGATAGGCTCCAGCCCCCCCGCGACCCTGAACAGGATAAGCGGAAGTGAATGGATGGATGGATGGACTTACGCTGTAATTATTTTTAATTCCGCCGTAATTATTTTTACTATAGCTGAATTAAAAATAATTACGGCGGAATTAAAAATAATTACGGCGGAATTAAAAATAATTCAGCCGTAGTAAAAATAATTACGGCGGAATTAAAAATAATTACGGCGGAATTAAAAAATAATTACAGCAGAATTTAAAATAATTACGGCAGAATTAAAATAATTCAGCCGTAGTAAAAATTATTACTTTGCAATTAAAAATAATTACGGCGGAATTAAAAAATAATTACGGCGTAATTAAAAATAACTACGGTGTAATTCCACACAATTAAAATTTACTTACATAATAGTTACGGCCTATGGGCGGGCCTTAAAAGAAAGCGTTACCAATTACTGTTGTGGCAGCACAGTGGTGTGGTGGTTAGCACTGTTGCCTCTGTGGAGTTTGCATGTTCTCCCCATGTCTGTGTGGGTTTCCTCCCACAGCCCAAAGACATTCAGTTACTGGGGTTAGGTTAATTAGTAATTCTAAATTGCCAACAGGTGTGAATGTGAGTGTGAATGGTTGTCTGTCACTCTGTGTTAGCCCTGTGACAGACGGGCAACCTGTACAGGGTGTACTCTGCCTCTCGCCCTATGACAGCTGGGATAGTTGTCTTCAGATGTGATAGAACCAAAGGAACCAGAGTTTATGTCAGGCCAAGACCTCAGGTAAGCTATCAGTTGACACTCACACCATACACACTGAATGGAAAGTTAAGTCAGTGTTTCTGTGCAGCTCTGTAAACAGTTCCTGTAAATGATCTGAGATATAAATGCACCTGTTGCAAGCGATAAGATTGCTTTACCTTGAAACAACATGCTCGTTCCCATAATGTGGTTTCCCAAGAGAAGCAGCAGTTGGATTAAAGTTTCTATGAGGGCAATTACACTCATTTAAAAATAAATAATTATCCATATATCAGTTTACTTATTTAAAAAAAATCCTTTTAAACCTTTATTTTACCAGGTAAAATGTTCATGTACAAACATGACTTATTATGAATGCTCAGATTAATCAGTGGTTGTATTTCAATTTTTATCACTGTAATATTCCATTATACCCTGATTGTCATTCATTAATTCAGGCCAATTATTAGTTATTATTCATCTCCCCTTACCCCCAACTGGTCGCAGCAGATGACTTTCCCTCCCTGAACCTGGGCCTGCCAGAGGTTTCTTCCTTTAAAAGGAAGATTTTTCTCAGAGGGGGTCATTTTGTTGGGTTTTCTCTGTATTATTGTGTGGTGTTTACCTTACAGTACAAAGTGCCTTGAATGGACTGTTGTGGTCATTTGGTGCTACATAACAACAACTAACAAACCATCCAACTTAATTGGCCAAATATGAATACTTGAGAAAAACTAATTTGATGCAGTGCTAGAACCACAAATTGTGCTGACATAACAAAGATAAAAACATAAATTTCACTGTATTTTTTCTACCAAGTTTTGGCAAATGAACTTACAAGATAAAACCAGATGAAACAGGTGAAACAAATGAGAACGAGGCAGACAGTCACAAAGGAAAGAAAAGAGAGGAAGGAAAGTAACTAAGCAAGAGGAGACACAAAGGAAGCAATACCAGACTAACACAGAAAGTGGGAACAAGGAAAGAGAAGGAAACTAACACATGGACACATGGAAAAAAAAACAAGAGACAGAAAATAAATTACATTCAACATGGCAACATCAACTTAATAAGAAACCAGAACTATGACATGCAGGCAATCATTGTTAAAACAAACAAACACAAACCACAGAGAATAGGTGCTTTAATGGAGGTTTATTGAAGAATTTTACAATGTTTAATTTGTTGATCAAGTGACTGGACAATGATGATGATGATATGATGATGATGATCTTTTTTAAGGAAGAGTTGGATGGTTTTTATCATGCTGGAGATCTGTTTGATAGAGAAAAATTAAGAGTTTGTTAGATGAGAAGTTCTCAATTTCTCAATATCACAACATTCATGAGCAGTATTCATATATGAGTCTGACAAGGAAGGTTTATGTTTTAATAAGCTGCTGAAGCAAGATATAGATAACAAAAATGAACTTAAGATGCTAACCTGAGACTGTTCAGCATTCATACAGCCTGTTGAGCCTGAGGATGTCATTCTGGCTCATCTCAGTGGCATATCCAAACTCAACATTGGGATCAGGGATAGCCACCAAAGTGGGCTGGTTGTTCTTGGAGAAGGCATACCTGAAAACACAGAGAGCAGCTTTTCAAATGAGAAGACCGAAGTGCCTCTCTAAGTCCTGTGTTTCCTTTCTTTATTTCTGGTAAATATTTCTGATATCAACAGTGAGTGTTGTTATACTGATTTGATTCAATACAATATCGTAAAGGAGGGGCTGCAGCTAAATCTTAAAATACAAAACATAAGGTACAAAACTATTTTACAAAACAAGACAACAATAATCATAACAAAGGCAATGTTCAGTAAGTTTAGCATGTGGAACCATTATTTGTTTTTGCTATTGTGGGGTAAAGCACCTGTTGTGTGGTTTGGCTCTATATAAATAAAACTGAATTGATCTGAATGTCATAAATTATCCAGGAAAATACACAATCCTGAATATTTCTAAGTAGAGGTCGGTGAGAGAATGACCATCTTTGTATTGTACATTCTTAAGAAAATTACAGATTCACATACAGTCGCTTTAACACCTGTTTGATTATCTCTCATGTTTTCCGTCACCACGATGGCAGCCACCGTTGTGACAGAGAGCATCTGCTATTGATACCTACTTGTGGTAATGCATGACCGAGCTGTAGTCATAGGGGGTTCCCTGGTTCAAAGTGTTGATTTTGTCAAAGTTGTACGCCATTCCTAAAGACAGAAATATTGTGAGCTCATTGTTATAGTATTATATAAACTTTAGGTAAAAAAAAAATCAAATTTTCCAAAATGTTCAGATAATCCTATGTTTCGTGCCAATAAATATTTTCCTTCTGTCTAGGATTTATACTCCCGTTATGGATAATGACAAGTGAAAACAGGCAAACCGTCGCTGATGTTCTCCCACAAAACCCGGATGTATTGGTCGCGGTCAGAGCGTGTCTGCTCGTGATTGAAGCCCAGAGCGTGGAGCACTTCATGCTGGACAGTGTCATGGTAAACACAGCCTGATCGCTGCAGGGACAGCTCCTGCGCGTAGTAACGACGGCCGATGTACGAGTAGCAGCTGCGAAGGTACGAGATGAAGTCACCAAAATGTCTTATTTCGAAAATCTGATATTGCACAAACTTGCTTTGAAATGTGTTTCATGTTAACACACCAAAAAGGTGTGGTTGCATATTCACTTTAAAATAATAGGAAATATTTTAGTTGTATGGAAACTGAATTTTAACTTTGCCGTTATGAAGCTTTTATTAGGTTATGTTCAGGCACGCTTGTTGGTTGAGGAAGTGAAAGACTGTGGCCTGGATTTATAGAAGAAAAGTCTGCACTACATGATTTATTTATTTATTTATGACATTTATTTAGTCTGCATCTGAACACTGTCTGAAATCACTGAAATTAATTCACTCAAAAAGTAGCTCTGTTTGTCAACATAACACAATTAATTCTTCAAGGTTTTCTAGGGAGACAGGTTGGCCAAAGAAACAAGCAAACTCAGACAAACTAGGATGGAAGTTGTGTTGTTCGTGTTTACCCATTAAGGGACTGGATGTTCAGGTAGTCTCTCTCATTTGTGCGTCTGACAAAACGGATACAAGAGACATCGTGGAAGGACTGCAGAGCACGCTCGATGACCGACACCTCACGATCGGCTGTAAAAACAGAAAAGAAAACCCATTTTAAACCAGCACAATACTAACACGATGCTGTGACACCACAGGCAAAACGTCTGCAGCACAAGACACCATGTTACTGTCCCTGAACAAGTGTAGACAACAGCATTCAGAGATGAGATTACTACCCACAGTACACGCTGGAAATGGTGTAGGGTACGTAGACACGTCCATCAGCGGACTTGGGCCACATGCAGCCATTAGCAGTGCAGGGGTCAGCGTTTCTCTCAGCCTCAGAGCCATACGCAATATCATCCACTATGTAGGGTTCATCAGGAGAACGGACTGCAGCAAACACAGCAATCAGTTCAAGGTTGATTGATTTGCTCTAACAGCATTCTCCACTTTTACCGAGATCTAAAGTATTGTGCTAGTGTAAAGGATCTGACTTCTATAAAGGACACTGAGGTGATGTTCTTTGTATTTTTGTTCAGGGAATTTAAGAGAGCAAAGAACGAAAACTGAATTATTATCCTTCTTTGTTGCTTTAAAACTCTTACCAATATCTCTGTTGGCTCTCTCAATTCGCTCTGAAGTTGACAGAGCCTTAGCACCCTGTACAAGAAGGAATGAACAAGTTTCTTCATTTTACAAAAGAACATTTTGCATTAAAGGATTCACTGTATTTAAAACGTCAGATGGAAGCAATTATTCCTCCTCTTCATACTGATCACTACAGCTTGTAGTGGAATGACTGAAAATCAATCATCAATTGTGACACATTGTATCACATGTGAATCTAATATATTGCACCACCAGTTACAACACATCAGAAACACACTTCAGCACATCAGGAGTGGATCTGTGATATTTTCAGCATTCAGAATTCATAGTAGTGGCCTATTACTTAAAAAAAAAGTCTTAAATAAACGTGCTCCTGTCTTTTGGTGCATTTTTAAAATGTATTGTGAGTTCTTGTGAATTCTTAGTATATGTTCAAAACTCGAGATTTGGATAAAATACAATGGTAAACTTACCAGAGTCCAGATTTTTCCAGGAGTTATATTTAAGGACAAAAAGAAGAGAGAGAAAAACACATTTAAAGAGAACTTCCACTAAAACAGTCAAGATGTGCTGGAATAGGAGAATTCCTCACCTCCTTTTCAGCCCAGACAGAGATAGCCAACAGGGCTACGACAACGCACTTAAGCCCAAACATGTCAACAAATAATCTGCAAAAATTAAATTAAAATATAAAATAAAATACACACACACACACACACAGTAACCCCAGTTCTTCTAGATGTAAATATTACTTACAGCTGTCACTGAAGAGAGAGAGAGACACCACAGTGAATGGTGGGTGAACATCACTTTATAAAGCTAACTGCGCTGGAAAACAATTTCCTTTTATGGAAACTCAGGAAACTGAGGAATAGAGTGGAGTGAAAAAAATAAATTTAGCCCAAGATAAAAACATGTCACCTTGATGCCATACTGCAAATCCCCACGACCTCATGATAAGAGCGGTTTGTGGTAAACTAGCAGAAAAGTTGGTCTGATAGAGAACCTAAAAATACACAAAGACCAAATATTTAAAAAAAACAAAACAAACAAAACAAACAAACAGGAATACCTGAAAGGAAGAAGAGGAAGATAAACAGGGTCATTTTAAACTAAAGAAGGAGGTAAAACAAAAATGAGACAGCTGAGAAAACTGACCTTCAAAGTAAAACAGGAAGTAACCAAAGATAAATAGCTAACTCTGAACCATGAAGACTAACTTAAACAGAAGGTACAAGAAAAGAATAACACTATGAGCAACTAAAGAGCAACAGATACGACGGGACTGTGTCAAGTAAATGCTGTCTACACTTTTTGTGTGCAGGTTCAACAGTAATTAATATTAAACGAGCAAAATTAGGGACAATTATTTTGGCATGATACGGAATCTCTGAGACTCTCTTTGCATTATATTCCAGATGTTTTCACAATAACTGAAACAGAAAAAGAACAAGTTGTTTCTGAAAATCTCCACGAGGAGGACGCCCAAACTGGCCACTTTACAGCACTCAAATGAAACCTACACCCGCGGCCAACCCTCAGCCTTCAGGATATGTGACTTTTGATAATTGTTGATCTGCCTGTTTTGCAGCATGTGGCCCACTGGAGTGACAAGCTAACATATGAACTTTCTAGTAAAACAACCAAGAACAAATGAAATCTAAATGAGCACACGAGTTTTATTTTGTATCATTTTTGTTACAACAGGCACTTTGTAACATTTGTTGCTCAAAACCTTTACAATTTATTCAGGTTTTTGAGGGGGAAAAAAATCACAGATGATGTAGAGGTCTCAAAAACTGATGTATCAAATACGATACACTTGACTTTACAGGCTAAATCAGGGGTGGCAGACATCAAATTAAATTCAAGCTGATAATTTTGATTACATTCACTCACTCAGTTCCACCTTTGTATTAGCTTTCATTAGAATTAGAACTAAGTTGAAATAAAGTTTGTATTCCTTTGTATTATTATTTTATTATGATATTAATTTGACATGAGGTTCCGTTAGTTTTGCAAAAATAGCTGGTAGAAATGTTCTCCAAAGAGCTACTTTTTACTTTTATGCTTTGAGTATTTCTCAGTCTGTACTTTTTCACTTTTACTTGAGTAAAGGAGTTCAATCTGTACTTCAATTTTTATACTGAAGTATTTTTAAACACAGGGCTGGTGTAAAGCTGGTGGCAGTGCGGTGGTTAGCACTGCTGCCTCACAGCATGAAGGTGATGGGTTCGTATCCTGCCTGGAGTCTTTCTGTGTGGAGGTTGCATGTTCTCCCCATGTCTGTGTGGGTACTCTGGCTTCTTTCTTTTAGTTCAGCTGGTTGTCTATTGTGTGCTTGTTGTCTCAAAACAACTGCTTGCTGCTGGAAATGATGCACATGAAAACAGTGAGGCTGACAATTTATGCAACCTAAACTAAACTGATGAGCTAAAATTTGCTCAAAAGTTTTTTCCATTTCACCCAGCTCATGGATGAAAACTCTCCGAAGAACTCCGTTGACACTACAAGCTGTCATTTGAGGTAATTTATAGAAATTCTGCATCTTTAACATATTTTTTTCATCAACAGATGTCAGCAGGGAATTCTGTATTCATG
Source organism: Australoheros facetus (assembly GCA_030220045.1). Classification (NCBI taxonomy): domain Eukaryota; kingdom Metazoa; phylum Chordata; class Actinopteri; order Cichliformes; family Cichlidae; genus Australoheros; species Australoheros facetus. The sequence goes on from JASGAU010411728.1 coordinate 7,036, forward strand.
AAAATATGGTATAAAAATAAAGATTCTGTGAGCAGGTACATGACAATTTATTTGCAATGCAATGTTTGAAATTGTATTGAAGAGTGACAGAACATTCTTGGAACTGGTCTGATGTCTGAATGGCACCGCATTTCCAGGACTCCTGTTACCACCTAATGAGACAAAAGAAACACGTTAAAGGCATGAAACTAAGATTTACTTTAGGATACCCAACACATGAGTTATATTTAGTGGCATAAGCCTGTACTCCCCTTTACAAACACCTTTTTTATGACACTTTTGCAGTGTTTTAAGTGTAAATGTGTGTATTTATATAGCACCATATTTTATTTTATATTATTGTAACCATGATGATGAAGCCCACTGAAACCCTGAACTCGTCATACACCTAATCAAGTTGTTTTTGTGCACATCACAAAGATGTCCGTTATTTAAATAAAAAAAAAACATTTTTTATTGCACATTCAAAACATATGTGTGTTGCATTTCTTACTGTTTAACACTTGTACAGCCTGTTCAGTCTGGTGATGTCATTCTGGCTCATTTGAGTGCCCGTGCCGAATTCAACATTGGGATTGGGAATGGGCTCCATGGTGGGCTTGTTGTTGCCAGAGAAGGCATACCTGGAATCAATGCATATCTGGTTTGCTTGTATTAAAGAAAAAATGAGAAACTATTGTTTTATCATTTGAAGGGACAGTTTGCCTGCATTGTTAGTCCAAGTCCACTCAGCTTGTCAGCTGGCTCTCAGTGGGAGGATAATGTCATAATGTAGTCAATATGGACATTTTCATAACCTATATACAAAATCAGTATACATCTATAAAATGTACTTAAATTTAGTCAGCATTCAAAAACAAACAAAAAAACAAAAACAAACAAAACAAACAAAAAGATAATTTATAAAAACTAAACTACATTAACAGAAACCTATTTATGTGTTTATTGGAATAAACAGATGTTACTGGTTGCAGACCTGTGGTACTGCATGACAGAGTTGTAGTCATAGGGCGTGTTCTGGTTCAATGTGTTGATCTTGTCAAAGGCGTATTCCCAACCTGAGAGGGCAAAAAGTAACAGGGTTCAGAAAAGGCTGATGACAGTTAATGTGTTCTTCACACCCACAAACTTTTCATCAGTTCAGAGTCAAGAGATTAGATTGGAATCAGGATTTGTGGATATTATTAAGGTGGATGGTAAGAAGGGTTACACAGTCTCACAGTCTTTTTCATTTACATAAATACAGTTTTTCATCAGATTAGTCTCATTCCCATTAATTTGTGTCCTTGTACACAAAGATGTCTCATTTTTCATCACACTGCACATTCTGACCAAAACCCTCACTGTCAGAGGGCAGCATTTTACCAGTGGATGTGTTGTTACTCTTCGTGTGTTGCTGCCTTTAAACTTCTAGTATTTCCTTTAAACCTGCTCCCATTTCCTCAAAAGGCCTTATCTTTAACCAGACTGTAATTGTTAATATGAAGATGTTCCTAATTTTCTTGCCTGTTTGACTCACTGATCCATAAAGTGCAGCCTGCCCCCATATTAAACAGCTAATGTCTGGTTAACACAGTGCATAGATGTTTTGGACATCAAGTCAAAGTGGCTGTTTCTTCAGTGTTTAAAATTATTTTTTAAATACAGAAGTTTACAGTAATACATTTATTAGTGTGACATTTGTCTTTTCATGGCAGGCATTAGGACACATAAAGAGTAGAGTTTTAAATTTGGATATATTATATTTATATTTGGCTTAGGGATTTGAAACATTTGGATCAGTGTGACCTTATCGAGTTAATGGTTACGGTTCAGGTTCTGACCAGACTGGATGTTTTCCCACAGGACCCGGATGTGCTGGTCCCTGTCGGAGCGACACTGCTCATGGTTGAAACCGAGGGCGTGGAGCAGCTCGTGCTGGACGGTGTTGTGGTAGAGACAACCCTGACGGTCCAGAGACACTGTCTGGGCGTTCCCACGGCGACCAACATAGGAGTAACACCTGCATTCATACAATATGTTTTTAGAAGAAGTCCAAAAAGAAAAAAAAAGTCCATTATTATCCCTTATAAGGGAAAGGAACATACAAGAAAAGATGGATGCACCTGCTGCAAGTTCTTTCACAGAAGCCCCCACTACCAACCAAAGACACTGAAAAACGTGGGGTCTATAACCTGCAGGTCAGGAGGCACTGAAGAGTCCAGACTAGCAGAAATGGCAGGCACAGGTACTGTATCTCTGGCTGGTGTGAATTTTTTCCTGCAGCTATATCATTAGCTTTTACAAAAAAAAAAAGTAAAAGCTGCCCAGAGAAAACAGAGATTGTTACCCGTTGACAGACTGGATGCTCAGGTAGTCTCTCTGGTTGGTTCTTTGCACAAAGCGAATGCAGGAGACATCACCGAATGACAGCAGACCTCGCTCAATGATGGAGCGCTCACGAGAGGCTGACAAAACACAGAAGGGAGAATAAATTTACACTGTACATTTTACATACAATTTACAATGTAATGATGTTTAATCAAAATCAGATGTTTTATTCTATTTGTGTTAAACTTTGAGTTCCCTTTTTCAGTTTTCAGTTTGTCTGTACTTAGTTTTAATGGATAATTTGAATGTAGTTGTGCAAAGTGCAAAACCAAAAAAACATAGATTAAAAATATGTAAATATGAAAAAAATTGTAGGTTTATTCCTTTTTCAGTGAGAAAAGACTTGAAATCGAACAGAGTATAACTACAGCACAAAGTTTACTTTCTATCATAAATCATTATTCAGACATTTATGGAACAGGCAGTGGAACGCTTTCACTATCATGTGCTTCAGCTCTGCTGCCACAAATACTGCTACAGAAAATCATTGCTTTTCACATTATATTTAGGTGTTGATTTATTAAGCTACTGACTTTACTTTATTGTGCTCTTTTGTGTATTTTTTACCTTTCAGAGCTTTTTACTTTTGTGATATTGTATTTAGTTTATTAAGCTTGTTTTTATATTTTGGCTGCTTTGAGATAAAACACATCAAAACTTATATTTAGTTATTTTAAAATAGTGATAGCACTTTTGCTTCACAGATAGAAGGTCTGGGTTCGACTCTACCTTTCTGTGTGGAGTTTGCATGTTCTACTCGTGTTTGCGTGGGTTTTCTCCGGGTACTCTGGTTTCCTCCCACAGCCCAGAGACATGTAGTTAGTGGGGTTAGGTTAACTGGTGATTCTAAATTGCCCACAGGTGTGAATGTGAGTGTGAATGGTTGTCTGTCTCTCTGTGTCAGCCCTGTGACAGGCTGGCAACCTGTACAGGTTTGATCAGCTGCTTTACTTAAATTTAAAACCTCCTTAACCATCATTCAGTTACTTACAGTAATGTGAGGCGATAACGTAGGGCACATAGACTTTTCCATCGCTGGATTTTCCCCACATGCAGCCGTAGGAGGTGCAAGGATCCGCGTTCCTTTCATTCTCATTGTCATAAGCAATGTCATCAATGATATAGGGCTCATCTGCTGTATGCACTGTTAATGGACAACACTGAGTTAGTCATTTGACCACATATAAATGTACTAGAAAGTATATCAAAGTACTGTGATGCAAATGAACTAAACATCTTTCATAAACTACAGAAATATGTGTTTGCTGCCCATGTTCTGCATCAGTAGTTGAATAACGACCCTGAACAGGATAAACAGAAGAGGATGGATGGATGGATGGATGGATGGATGGATGGATGGATGGATGGATGGATGGATGGATGGATGGATGGATGGATGGTTTTTGTATCTAATGATAATTTTGCTGCCACCTTATTTCAGTGAGTGGAGCACAGCAGGATTGTATTCCTTTTGTTTATTGTATGCTCCACCTTGGTTGTATTATTTATCGGGAAGCTATTAACTTTCCTTCTTACACAGCTGCATCAATCAAGTTAAGAACTGAATTTCTATATAAACATAGCAAAGATAAGCAATATAAGTATGACAGAAATGTATAGTTACTTCTAATGAAACACTAGAAAAAAGCAGGGCCTGAAGTTGATGAAGGGTGTAAATGAAGTATAAAATGTCTTACCAACATCCTTGTTGGCCCTCCACAGGAGCTCAGAGACTGACAGATCCTAGATGACATAATTCATTAATAAGGAATTACATGGAAAATAAAATTTTCAGTTTTCAAGTGAAATTTGTTTCTGTGAAAATGAATTGTTATATTAAATCAACTGCCTGTTTCACAAACTGCTGTGAAAACGTGTTGCTCTGGTGCCTGATTCTTGACAGAAGTCAGTTTAGCAAATTCATTTTTTGTTATAATTTGTCTCAGGATCAATCAGTCACCTTACACTAACACTGCTCAAGGGTTCCACGTGTGCTGGGGAAGTACCCAGCATGAGTTAAGAGCAACAAAAAAAAGAAACAAAAAAACATAGAAGTGCGAGGAACTGCAGCTCCTCTAATGGCAGCTTGTGGCTGGCTCAAAGACTGAGGCAATCCCTGTAGACTCCTGTCTTAAAATACTCAAATTTACAGCAGGAATAAACATGTCACAGCCTGCTACATAAACAGTTTTGGTGTCTGTGGCTAATTTGTTTCCAAATAACTATTCAGCGGTGCCTTGTTTTTTTTCAATCAATATTTTATTTCGTAGTTTATTATTTAACGTGAAATTTTGCATCATTGTGGGCAGGGCCACTTTGAGCGACAGGTGGATCTGACACAGGTGACTGTAGCACTAGCTGTTTGTCAGGTCTCTGGAGCTTGAAAAAGGCGACTGCACTTCTTTTTGTTTCTTGAAGACGTTTCACCTCTCATCCAAAAGGCTTCTTCAGTTCTCAACCAAATGGTGTAGTTCGTGTTTCTCTACAGAGAATTAGAAGGACAAGAGGAAGAACATTGTCATCCCTTATGTGGCAGGCTTGTCAGAAAAACTCAGAAGAATTTTCTCCAAGCATGACATCCTAGTATACTTCAAACCAGTGACCTCAATAGGCCACATGAAACAATGGAGCGAAGTCCTAAATTGGTTTCAACTGAAACCACTGATTGAATGACCCACGCCTCCCTTCACACCTTGGCACATGTGTTATCGCACATGAACAATAGAGGGTCATAACCACCTCCAGGGGACTACGCCCACAGGGGTTTAAATACCTGGGTCTCTCCACCATTTGGTTGAGAACTGAAGAAGCCTTTCGGATGAGAGGTAAAACGTCTTCAAGAAACAAAAAGAAGTCCAGTCGCCTTTTTAAGCTCCAGAGACTACCATGACCTGGATGACTGAGAATCTACACAGACTGTTTGTCAGGCCTTACTTTGACTAATTCAAGTAACTGAACTCGCCCTCTTGACACAGTATGTGGTATTGCTGCCTCTTAACACAATTATAATATAATAGCCCAACAGGAAATCTGTGTTCCAGTTTTGGTGAGTGAATTTTTTTAGATTTTGTTAGTCCATTATTTAGTAACAGTTAGGAGGTATTTGTGCCTGTGTAATGCACCCATGCAGTCTCTGATTGCAGCTTGATAACCAGCCTCGCTAGAATTTGCCTTAAACATAACAATCCACCTACTCATCCAAAAAATGGTCACCTCTGGCTCCAAGAATAAAGATGGTAATGTCCTAAAAGCATTAATTAAAGTAGCCCTAAGTATAAGGAAAGTTTAATCTTAAAAATAGAGAGGATGTCTCTCCCAAATCCAAACTGGGAGCTGGTTCCACAGAAGTAAGCCTGAATTCTGAATTCTGAAAGCAAAGTGCTCTATTGGGTTATATGGCACATTGAGGTCTTTAAGACAAGATTATATTATTATATGATTATATTGTTATACAAGATTGTGTTATACAAGTACTGACTGCTGTATCATAAAGGACAAATTTGCACTGCACATATCAGAAGCTGAGGTGAACATTATTAAAATACATACTGTTATATACATTGAATGTGAATCTCGGTTACTGAAAAATGAAAGAAAAAGCAACACATCCTCACAGCTTGAGATGTTTAAATCATTAAATGATTGTGTGTGTGTGTGTGTGTGTGTGTGTGTTTAAACATAAACTTAAACTTATTACTTGAACTCTGATTCATTGTTCTTGTATGTAGAGTGTAAAAGTTGTGTAATTTAACCAAACATCCTCCTGTCTTGGAAAAATATTAATATGCAAAGTAAATGTGTCAGATAAATGTAGTGAATTAAGAGTACAATATTTCCTTTTCCAATTGCAGTAAAAGTAGCATGAAGTGGAATTAGTTTGTTTGATATTAAGGATATCCTCACCTTCTCTTCAGCCCGGCAGTAGTCAGCGACTACCAGGAGGATCAATACACTGAGTGCACATTTCATGAAAGCCATGTTACCTGTGTACAGTGTTAACACCTGGATCCTGCTGCAGCTCCTTTTTATAACCTCTAGTAGATCTGCTGACTTGTAAAAAACACAATGCTTTGCTCTGTGATAAGAAGCATGTTTCCTTGAAAACATGCTGTCTATTCCCACATTGACCAAATTAAACAAAAAATGCTTTCAGCAGCAAAAAAAAATGAAGCCCTCAAATCCATGTGAGAATGTTGGCCCCCAGGACATCTGGTTTTTCTATGTGTTTGTGAATATGTATACAGTGGGTACAGAAAGTATTCAGACCCCTTTAAATTTTTCACTCTTTGTTTCATTGCAGCCATTTGCTAAAATCAAAAAAGTCGAGAACTAATAAATACACAAATTAGCTTTTCAGCATCACTCTGAGAAAGGATGTTTCTAATTTTAGAAATATTGCGCAAATGCAAAAAAGCAGTCCTGCATATTTGTTTAATATGTGCATTGAAGGACAAA
>JASGAU010411730.1:0-13406 GCA_030220045.1 Australoheros facetus
GCGCAGTATGACGTTCGATAGTTAGAGGTTTGTACTTGTAAATTTGTGATTTGTACTTGTATTGTTGCGAAGTTGTAACTTTGTAACTTGTACTTGTAAACTTGTGATTTGTACTTGTATTGTTGCGAAGTTGTAACTTTGCAGATTGTATTCGAAATACAAATCTTATATTTATGCACGTTTATTGACTTACATGTACGAATTTACACTCCTTACACTTACATTCTTTTTGACAGTTATCTTACCCCATAGTGAAGAGCTATAAACTACTTGCTGTCTGTGTGTGGATTTGTGTGTGTGTGTGATTTTTATTTGGACTGTTAGATGTCATCCATTCTCAGACTGAGATCTGCCATCAACCTACTATAAAAGATCCTTACACTGAATACAGATTTTTACCTTTGAAAGGAGGGTTAATAAATGATTGAGATCCCTTTTGTTGTTGAGCTTTGTTACACACAACTTAGCTTTACAAAACAGCAAATCATATGTAATTAATGTGTTAGTTTAGCAAAAGGTTTATTCAGTCTGGTGTTGGCAGTAAATTTTATTTGCTAATTTAAGGTAGTAAACAGGCTGCCTAGCCTACCTTAACTTATAAATAAACTCATGAAATGATAATGCCCACAACACAGGCTCAGACTGATAATTATTACTGAGCTATTTGGGCTGTTATTTGGTTGTCTCACTTTCACATAAGTAAGTTTTTTGCCTCCCAAATATGCCATGGCACCTCTAAGTCTGGGCTATGTGAAGAGCCAGTTAAACCCAAATTATAAAAATACCTCTGGCAGTAGTCTGTTTCATCAGCCGTGCCTTTATTGTTGTCAGCAGGTTGGCTCTTTGGAGCTGAAGTGAGTGCATTTAGACAAAGATATAGTGCTAACTTATCAGCTAAAGTGAGCTAGCTTGGTTTGCTAAATGTAACTAGCTAGGTCCATGAATACTGACTGAATGGGTGCAACTCACAGACAGATAGCTGCTTATTAGTAACGCATAAATAAAATGCTAGAATTTCTTGGATGAGCTGTAACACACAGTAAGCTTTATCAGTGTCGGTTAATTCTACTGAAGAGACTCCAAAAGGTACCAAACCACCAATATGATCGGCAGGCCGGGTTCAGTGACTTGAGTTAGCTTTGGGGACCCCTAACAGACAGCGTCCCAGCTGGTTCCTGTACCCAAGCTGTCAAATAGTAGTATTTATGGAAGTGATGGCTTTTTAAAGTTAAAAAGTTAAAATTAGCTATTGAGACAAACAGCTTTTTTGCACCAGGGTGTAAACACGGTTATTGTAAATGTGGCCATTTTACCTATGGGGATTAACTCGCTTTTTTTTGCGCCAGCCTCAAGCAGCTGCTAGAGGAACTGCAGTTTTTAACACTTAGCTATAATTTTTTTTTATCTCCAGAGGGTACAGTTTTTTCTTTTGCTTTCAGCTGACATAAGCTGGTCACAGATGTAGGCAATTTTTAACACAGGCTGGAGGTTTTTCATTAATATCAACATTTTGGACATCAGTAATATATTTTTACATTGAATTAAATGAATCAGTGATAATACAAGAACAAGTGGCCATATTTAGTTCTACAGTTATGGATTAAATAAAATAAAGAGATCTGACATATTCTCTGTCAAAGCTGCAGTCATAAAAAAAACTTTAATTTTCTGTTTTATTTTCACATAATTTGTTTGAAACACAATGTAAATTCATCTGCATGAGGACCAATCAGCAAACCCTGAGGCTGAAAAATTAAGCCAACAGGGAAGTGCCAATAATTACAGTTCTACTTAGTAGCCTCTTTGAACTGGCTCCCCATAGACTCCCATGGTTAAATGTCCAATTTTACACCTTCATAAAGCATATTGACTGCCTGGTACAAAAAGCTGTTTTGGCCTCTGTACTGGAGATAATTTTTTTATTAATTGTAATTCATCCATCCAGATACTGGAGTTAGGGGTGTGGCCTTTTTGACTGAGCCGTCCTTTATATACACTATCTATCTATGGCCATCTTTTATGTCCAGGATATGTGATTAAGGTGCAGGACTGTGCATGAGCCTTAAAGTGTGGTAGTTTGCATCTTAGTCTGATGATTTAGGTTTGCTGGCTTTAAAGTTTTTAACTTTCATGGCTGTGTGTACTTGTTTTGTGTATTTTGCTGTGTGCATTTATGAGTGCATGATTATTATTCATGTAAGCAATTCTGATTCAATTGCTTCCTACCTTTCCTGGTTAACTAAATTTTAAAGTTAAATGAATAAATAAAAATACTTTGTGAAACATTACGTATGAGAACATAAGTATCACTCTTGGGAGGTTGATTTGTTTAACATTGTTATTTGGTTGTAAAATTGTTTTGGCAGGGCAGAAAGTGAAGTACACTTCCAGTAAATTGAGTATCAAAACGAAACGAAACGGAAAAATGGGAGCGGGTGGGGGGGCATACAGAGAGAGGGGGAGGGAGAGAGAGAGCTGGCATGGGGGCTCATTGAGCTCATGAAACTTGTTACTCCACTCTTCAGCAGCAGTCAGCCTCCAGCACAGTCGCGGTTCAGCGTCTGAAATGCACTTGACTGGACTCTGCGGGGCTTTTTCATCCTGTGAAGTCATGGCTCAGCGCCTTCATTTACCGACAGTGCGTCACTGAACGTATCCTGGGGGCTTTTTCTTGGAGGAACTTTTGACCTAAATGACATTCATTTGTTTTTAGCTTGCACTGGACTTAATGATGGAGCCTTTATTTTACCTGTTTGCTTTCTTACTAACCCGTGTTTGTTCGGGTCTCGGATACGCGGAGTCTAGTATTCCAGCGAGTCAGAGAGCGGCGAGCAGACACAGGTAAGCTCTACCCGTGCGAAAATATTAACAACCTGTTCGGTTCAAGCTGTTTATGTACCTGAAAATAGTTGCAACAGAAAACTTGAAGAGAAAAACTGATTATTTTGTTGTTTTTTGATTTCAAAAAGTAAGGTTCGAGACACCCTGGATTTTCCAGGAGCTCTTTCCACAATTAATGGATGAAACTATGGATTTGTCAGCAACTGCATGAATTTTGCTTCTATTACATCTGTTTATATCATATTAACGTCAAATGAATGTTCCATTTATAAGCAGCCTACACACAGACTGAACTCTCATTTTCACACGAGATGTGTTATTGATGATAAGGTCTCTTACTCAGCAGGGACTCTGAATCAAGAGTACAGCGTGAGTAAGTGGGTGGGTGGGAGGATGGGGTGTGATGATTCAGGGGGCCCAGAGCTGGACTGAGCTTATAGGGATTACAGATATTTACTGTTCCAGATCCCCAAGTGAAAAACTTTCAGGAGGCCCTGAATCTGTACCAGCGCCTCCGAGTCAGAGGGGAATTTATCAACTCCGCCTGAGAGCCTCTTACTGTAAGTAGAGGTGAATGGACTCTGCTGGCAGCGGTAAATTGTATACTGGAATATTGAGGTGTTCCACGTGACTTTGAAGGCAAATGTTTGTTTGTTTTTTATTTCTGGTTTGTGCTAAACTTGTCACAGTTTCACTACAGCTAGCTAGAAACAAGTCCATCACTATTATCAAACTACAACTGCAGCAGTATGCTAGCTACCAAGGAAACCACAAATTGTTTTTTTTTCCCACCTAGTTGGGGAATATAGATTTTTCCCCAGTAATAAGTGGTTGCCAGGGAGGTCACTGACCAGTCTGCGTGACTGGGGCTTTAGCAATCATTTTCCCAGAAACTGACATTAACCTCCAGCAACCACTCACAAGCTGTTAGGGAATTCTCAATTTCCCCTCATGACAGGTGGTTGCCAGAAGGTCACGGACTGGTCTCTTACTCACTTGAGCTTATATTGTGGCCATGCTTGTCACATGTCCAAAATGGCAGACAGGTTAATGTCACGTGGTTAGTGATCGCCTGCCCGCAAACTGTCAATAGACACCATTAATTTATTTATTTTTTTGCCCTTTAAGTTTAACAATTATTCCCAGCATACAGGACGGAGTGATAGGTTATCAGCTAAGGCTAGCAAGCCTGGTTAGAGAGCTGAATTTCTAAACAGTATGACCGCAGTGCTGTATATCTGTGTGTTTCTTGAGTAACAAATATTAGAATTTATACTACTAGAACACAAAGTTCCTGGGTACGTATACAGTAAACCATATTATTTGTCAAATAATTCCATTAAAAAGCACCTGAAGCAAGGTGGTGCGTAATAGACTGCTACTGGCTATGTGTCCTGTGTCAGCACATCTACCAACTGCAGCTGCCCTAACTAGCCTGTAAACAGGCTTTTTGATTCTGTTCTGGCCCTTTCATGTTGGCTTCATTTTTCAGCGCTGATGGTTGCCACTTGGTTTGAGCTGCTACCATCTTGCCCTCTTTTATGGGTAATTATTTTGATCCAGAGACTGCTGCTTAGTAGTAAATCAGGGATGGCTGCTGGAGTCCCAGCTCCATCCCAGTTGTTGATACTGTTAGTGAGCATGTATGCTTTATTACCCCATCTCACCCCCGTAGTTTGTTATTAGCATGTAATTGATCACCTCCCTCAGGGGCCCGTGTGTGGAAGACCCCCTCAGACATCAGTGCCTGTGACTCGTGTGCTTGTAAATTAATGAATAAGGAACTTTTGGCAATCTGAATGACTGATGATGTAGGTGTACGTGCATGCGTGTGCATAAAAAGGGTCACAGCAGAATATCATTGCTCGCATGTGGTATTGGTCTGCCTCCAGGGCTGCATGTGTTTGTAGTTAATATGCATGTATATGCAGGATGGGCCAAGCTTCTGGGAGTTGAGCTCCTGCAGTACAGGTTTCTGTCAGGTTTCTCTGCAGCTGATGCTCTCTGTGATGGAAAGCTGCTGTTTGTGTATGCAGTCAAGTTGAGCTGTAACTATAGACAGAGGAAGACACAATATGGAGAAAGAGTTCGACTAAGTGGAAGTAAGAGATAAAAAGTTAAAAGGAAAAAAAATCAGAAGGAGATCAGAAGCTAGGTAAAGAAAACGCAGAAGAGGAGCTGGTATAAAAGCCATTGCCTCGCTGGAGTGAGACCAAGCGAGCAGGCGTGACAAGAGAGGATGAAAGAGTGAGAAACGGCAGGGAGGAGCGACAAGACAAGAAAAAAGGCAGACTGACAGGGGAAGAAGAGGGGGGCTTTGAGTCCTGAAAGCCTTCCTCCTGCTGAAACCAGTAGGCTATGAAGGAGTCAGCATGGTTGGCCTGTGACACACACACACACACACACACACACACACACACACACACACACACACACACACACAAAGTGATGTATCAGGAAGAAGAATGCACTGGCCCATAGCGGTGCAGTTTGCCCCTCTGACATCTGTTTGAACTCAATTGATCTGTTTTGACAGATGTATGAAGTATTCCAAAAGTGGCAAAGGCTTTCAAATGAACTGAAGACATCCAGCAGAGGTCTTATTGAGGGATCGGGAGCACCCAGAACTGTCTGACACATCTCCTGCCAAAATATCAGAGCTGCAGATATTGACTGAGGAAGAGCGAAATGTGTTGGAGGCGAGATGCAGGTGGACTGCAGACCTGTTTTGGACGAGGCCTTAGATCACCACTGGAGGGTAGCAAGGTGCAGAGACAGGACATGCTCCACTGTCTGTTTTTTATCACACTTAGGTTCCCTTATACATACGCCATGAAGGGAGACAAATGCACTCTGCTCTTGTTCAGTCGCTGGAGTACTAGATTGAAGGGCGGGGGTGGGGGGCAATGGTTTTCTTCCCCACCACCCAGGGGACACTACTGACTAAGATAAATTAAGAGGAAGGGTCTCCTATAGGTAATGGAACTGAAATATCATTACGGTGAAAATATTAAAAGCATAAATAGAAGAAAATACACTTAAATGTATGTCAGGAATTAAATTAGCCTCCATCTTTTCAGGTGTCTGATGACACACTGGTAGCTGATGAAATATATAGTGTTGGGTCAGGTTTAAATAGCAGTAGAGACATTCACCTCCAGATTCCTCCCCATAATGCTGCCTCTTTGATCCCTTTGGGGATTATTTTCTTTTGAAAGCATCACGGGGTGGACAGAGAGAGTCTGTGTCCTATTGAAATCCCATCACACCAACAAATGATCAGACTCCATAACTTTTTTGTACCTCCTTATGCAACATATGGCTCTGGGATAAGATGGCCACCTCACATGTTATTTTAGTGTCATCAAACATGCATGTGGAGGCCTGATTTTTTTGTACTTATTTCTGTGGCTTAACCGAAACATCAGTCATACACACTGAGATTCACTCTCAGCCCTTCATAACTGATTTACAAGGGCTTCTTTGTTCTAGCATTTAAGGATCCCTGGAAAAACAAATCAAACACAAAGATGCCAGTTTCTTGACCAAAAGTTACCTCGATGGACCGTACAACCACAAGACTCTCACTGTTTTTACTTTCTAACCTTCTCACTGTGATTTACTGTTGAGAATGCTTTCCTAAGTACACAACTGCTAAGTTCTGTTAAGGAAATGAGAGCAGAAATGTACACACGGGGATTATTCTTAAGAATACACCAGAGTTTAGCAACTGTCCACAATTTTGCTTCTCTTAATTGCCTCTAAGCAATTTAATCAACCTCAGTGGTTGATTAACCATCCTGGAAGTTTAAAGACAGCGTTCATCGGTTGCAGTCCTCTTCTGTGGTTGCTCGGGATTTAACATCAGCGCATAAAAAAACGTAATGCCTGTCAGTAACAATGTCTGTATAAATCTAAAGGGAGCTAAGACTTGGACTAATGCTTTGATGCTTCTGAATCCAAGGTATGTTCACAACTGTTGTTCTCCCACATGCTGTCCAGCACTTCATGGTCTTATTATAATCACCTTATAAAGTGCTCATTAAACTGATCCTAATACAGGCTGAGACTAAACAATGACTGGGTTGAATTTTTATTTGGACTTGAGCGCACTCAAATGCTAAAGTTTGGCTCTGTGGATGGTAATGTATGCCAGCTGATACACACTGCATGATCTCAGCATTTGTGGTATTTTTTTTTCTCTCGGACCACCATGGAGTTCAAATTTGTGGTTTTGAATGAAATGTCTCAACAACTTTTGGATGACTTGCCATGAAGTTCAATGCAGAAATTGATGTCCCTCTCAGGGTAAAAAAACAAATAGTGTTAAATATATAAATATGAATATGCAGAATCTGTTGGCAGGGGTGCGGGATGCTTTCTGGTTTCCGCCCTAGTCCAAGAATTATTGACCTGCAACATTTGAGGGAGTTTGGCTGCATGTGGGTAAACAGTCTGTGTGGCTGAAATCCAATCCCTAAATCATCGACTATCCTTTATATTTGTGTGTTTTATCACCTTTTTAAAATGTATTTGCATTTATAGTCTAATGGACTGTAAACAATGATCTGTGTGCAGACTAAGGCCTCAGCTGAGATGTTGTTATCTGTTAAACCTGCTGGCTGACACTGGAAGCATTGTTGTCTCCAGGCTAAATCATCAAATGATAGTGATGGGTTCCCAGGATGTCACCGGGATGAAATGTCAAGCACAGAAACACAAGAATTTCTTAAATTTCATCTAATGTAAGCAGCTGATCAGAGATCTCCAATTATTTTTCTGGGGCAAAAAGATAAAATACACAGTGAATTCAATGGGGCTGCACAGTCAGACCATACAAATGGTAGCACTGTGTATCCAGGATATCAGGCTGGATTGTCTCCTACTTAACCAAAACTTGGAAAGTGTCCCAATTCACTTTATCTGTGTGTGATTTTCTGCTTCCTGTTAATTAGGCCAGTAAAAAAAACAAAAAAACAATCTCCTTACATATGCTAATGCTATGTGGGAACAGGGATGCACTAAAGACACAGCCATTGTAACCTATTTACCATAGTTTCTAGCACACAGTGCATATCAGGAAATCGTCATATAAACCTGCAGAACACCATAAAGNCCACCCCCACCCCCACACACACACACAAACTGAACAGTTGAAGCTATAAGCCTCCACCTCCCCTCAGGTCAACGAATAAATGACATGATGGCATTTGTAGTTCGGAGCAGCTTGTAAAGTTTTACCTTGCTATTCTGGGCAGCTGTGATTTCAAGGCTTTGAGCACTTATGCTTCAAACTCACATGCTTCCATAAATGGCTAAAATTCAAGTGGGTCACCAAAAATCCCCCGCAGACCTCTGAATGCTGACGTATCTTAGCAGCAATATTAAAGCAAATGGCAGCATCATAGACATTCTCGGTATATCTTGGTGACTGTCAGGCTAAACAATCAGAGAGAAGTTTATACAGTCACGCTGTTCATTGTTGTTGGAAGAGCTCATTCCTGGAATGAGAGTAAAAGAGCGAGTGGAGAGCCTGGAAGCATGCGTGTGTCTGCCTTTCTGTATGTTTGCCTGTCCAAATGGGATCGCTCAGGCACGAGTGAGTGCTCTTGAGTCAGCTGTGACGATCTGTGTGCCTTTCGGTGCGTATGCAGGGGTATATCTTTACAAGGACATTGTAGGGGTGCTCGACCTCTGGTTCGCAGTTCAAATGCTAAGACACACCCCTTTCAATCCGCTTATTCGGGTTGCTGTCGAGGCCTCCTCTTGAAGCTAAATGAAAGGTTGTTCAACAATGGGCGCCGCTGAGGGATTTCTTTCTTGAAGTATTAAACCTCAGACCACGCTTTTCTTTCTTTCATTCCCGCTTCCTCCCACTCACTCTCTGTGATTATTCTAGTTTCACCCACAATTTCTGTCTGTAGGTCTCATACGGTGATGCTGTTTAATATAATGAACCTGGAATGTGTGGGTAGAGATGTCAGACCACAACTTTCTGCTTGGCTCTGATGTTTCTGTCCGCTGTTTTACAGGGAGGTGAATTTTATTTGGCATTAAAGCAAGGCTCAGACAGGTGGAAGAGCTTCACTCACGCTGAGTCATAGCTCTGTATATAAAAACAAGAGGTATGCATTCAGAGATTCACTGCTCTGCCCACGAGAGGGGTAATGAAGACATAGTTTGCATGTTTGCGTCTGTAGGAGACTGACAAAGTCACTGTGCATGTGTGAAAGTGTGTTTCCTGTTTTTGGCAATCCAATTTTAAAGGCCATTCTTTGGGTTGCTTTCTTGTATGGCAGAGGTACAGTCTTCTCATCTCTTTCTACTTTAAAGCTATCGATAGCTTTAAAGTAGCAATGGCTCGCACTACTGTGTACATGAAGGGCTTGCTCATAGTTACAAACTCCTGAGGCAGCCTTAGGAAATGGGGTAGAACAGCATGTATGCTTACCATATTAAAGTGACTTTATGGTCCTACTCACCTTTACTGGTCATTTTACCACCTTTCAGCTCATTTTGTTTTGGTTTTACAGTCTGTAGCTTTAGTGCTTTTTTCATAGCTAAAAAGTAAAGTGGACACTTTTTTGTGTAAAGAAATAATGTTAATTATTAGTTCTAAAGAGTAATGTTTTTGTGAGTGGATTCACATTTTTGACATAACATGGAAACTCTGCCATTTCAAGAATCTGGCTGCAGTTCATGTAGGCAGTGCTTGTGATTTACAGTGCTGTGAGCAACTATTGGCCCCCCCTTCCTGATTTGTCACACTTACATGTTTCAGATCCTCAAACAGTCATTAATAATAGATAAATATAACCCGAGTAAATACAAAGTGCCGTCCATCCATCCATTCATCCATCCATCCGTCCGTCCATCCATCCATCCATCCATCCATCCATCCATCCATCCATCCATCCATCCATCCATCCATCCATTTTCTTCCACATATCAAGGGCTGGGTTGTGGGGGAAGCAGCCCAAGCAGAGAGACCCAGATCTCCCTCGCCCCAGCCACCTCCTCCAGCTCATCCAGGGGGAATATCGAGACATTCCCAGGCCAGCTGAAAGATATAATCTTTCCTATAAACTGTCCAGGGTGTCCTTGGTTTGGGCCTCCTCCTGGTAGGACATGCCCGAACCACCTCAACTGGCTCCTTTCGATGTGGAGGAGTAGCGGCTCTACTCTGAGCCCCCCTCGAATGACTGCTCTCTTCACCCTATGTCTAAGGGAGAGGCCAGCCATTCTTCGGAGGAAGTTCATTTCCATCGCTTGTATCCAGGATCTCATTCTTTCAGTCACTACCCAAAGCCAAGTGACCACAGGGTAGGGTAGGGATGTAGATCAACCAGTAAATCGACAGCTTCGCTTTTACGCTCATTCCTGCTCATTTAATCAAAATGGCAAGTGCTATAAAGTGGTGCTGTGGTGTCCCTAATACTAACAGAAAAGCATTTTAATACAACTGAAAGCATGCAAAAAATGGTTGTGTATCTATTGTCTCAACCGCATCTAAAAAATAATAACAATTACCAGAAAATTTTTTCTGTGCTACCCAATGAATGCCATATTTTTGGGCTAGACCTCCAAAGAGCTGCATTCTTATGTCCTCTTAACTGACAGAAAGCTTCTGTTACTGCTGATGGTTCAAAGCTGTTCCACTGAACAAAGATGTGCTTATAAATCAGCACGTTCTCCAGTCCAAACGGCAATATCGTTGTCATTTTTTCGAAAACGACCCATATAAGCGTTTCCAAAATGAGCACTCCAACATGTGTCACGTCGGTCATGTCAGTGTGTTATGTGGTCGAAGCTCTGGAGGTAGAGCGGGTCACCTATTAATTGCAACGTTGTTCAGTCCCCGGCTGTTGTCTGCATTCCAAAGTATCCTTGGGCAAAGTACTGAAGTGCTTGAATAAATAAGGCATGTTGTATAAAGTGCTTTGAGTGCGCGTGTACAGTAGAAAAGCGCTGTTTAAGAGCCAGCCTATTTATTTAATGTTTAAACTTTTCCTGTGGCATCCAGTGCCATTATTCCCCATTTTCAGAAATTGGAGAAAATTCAGATTTATGTATTTCTTCTGGATTTGCCGGGGAGAGCGGAACACGTTATTCACACGCCCTTTTGTGTATGACCGCTATAGGTCGCTTAATTTTATTTTAAAACGTAGCTTTTGGTCATTAAACATGTTCAAAAAAAGGACCCATGAGGTTGTTTTTTTTTTTTTAAAGGAGGACAAGCTCTCATAAATGTACNATGAGCAAACACAGGTGCGAAAAGTGTTGGTTTTGAATTTTTTTTAAGGCTATATGATGTGAAAAAGTTTACACAATTGCACCTTTTTTTTAAATGGATTCAGAATTTTGAAATGTCTCCATGTGGATTATTTCCACATTACCCCGGTCTCAATTATATCTTCTTTCTGCACTTACAAAACCGGCCAGTTAGTCCACTTACACTTGAAATCTTTCCACTTGTAAAAACCAAATTGTGGCATAAGAAAATCTTCCAATAAAATTTCCAAGGAAAGGCTACAGACTCAGCCTACATGAGCATTTAAAAAAAAAGTTCAACAAGTTTAACAATGTTTGGATGCACAGCACAATACATGTTTAATGGCATAAACAACTCAGAAGTTTAAATATTGGAGAAATCATTGTACTGTTGGCTTTATCTGCTACTATCAGACAAGCATTTTGAAAACACAATGTAGTCATAAACATTCTGCAACATGTGCAGGAAGTGCTCTGTATGTGTGCTTTTTTTAAACCTTGGAGCTGATATAGTAAAGGAAAGAGGGAGATTTGCAGCAGAATAGCCCACTGAAAGGAGCTAATAGTACAGACCCATACATGGAGACATACATTTCAAACTCAAGTGCTTAACGCCTTTAAATCACAATAGCTCAGAATATTGGCTTTACGAGCTGCTCTCAAGTCCAGATGTCGTAATGTCATTTATCCTGAGACTTGTTTATACGGTAGTTTCAGTTGATGACTTATGTGGTGAGATGTCACAAGCATTAGGAAAAAATCCAAGTCTTTTTTTAATGCTTTGTCACTTTATTTAGGCAAAGAAAAGAAGGGCTTCTCATAATTTAAATTCATTAACAGCAATAAACTATAAGTGATACTTAGTATAAGCAAACTGGAGAAAACAAAGGTACCATTCTGGCAACCCTGCTGCACTTTAACATGGAAATACAGCAGTGTACTGTGATTCAGATTCATTATAGTAATGTACAATTAGATCCATGCACTTTTTTGCCTCTGTATACCATCACAGTGGATTTTAAAACAAGCAATCAATATGTGACTGAAGTGCAGACTTTCAGTTTAATTCAAGGGACTTAACAAAAATAATGCATTAACTGTTTAGCAATTACAGCTATTTTTATACACAGTCCCTTATTTTCAGGGGCTTGAAAGTAATGGGACGATTGACTGACAAGCAGTTTCTTGGCCGGATGAGGCCTGTTGCTACATTATTTCATGACAAATGAAGCAGATAAAAGAGTTCATTCCAAGTGTTGAACTTGAATGTGGTGTTTTTTTGGTGGTGCTGTCTACTGGAACTCTCCATATGAGGTTGAAAGAGATGTTGGTGCAATTAAATGATGCCATCATTAGGATAAAAGTCCAAAATCAACCTATGAGGGAGACAGCAAAAACATCATGAGTGGGCAAATCAACAATCTGGTTGAAGGAATAAACAACTGTGCAAGTGAACAATCGCTGAGGTCTTTACTTGGTTAAGAAAACAACTTTACAGCATTTAGGAAACATCAAGAACAGCAAGCTGCAAACCACTGGTTACACTCGAGATTACATGTTGCCAGAAAACACAGAAAAGAGCCTGCACAGCTCTGAAAAACAGGTTTTGGACACATGAAACCAAGATTAACTTGAGGGAAGAGAAAAGTATGGGAGAAAGACAGAAAGGATGGAGGAAATCCACGGGTTCTGGACCTCAGGCAGACATGGATTTTAAAGGCTTTTCATCCAAGTATTAAACATTCCTCCTCTTGAAAATGAAAATTGGAAAATTAGTTTTTCCAATTACTTTTGAGCCTTTGAAAATGGGGCACTGCATGAAAATTTCTATTAAACCCGAAACAGTTAATGCAATACTTTAAATTATGTTTTTTGTATGATTTAAAATCCAGAGAGGCAAAACTTCAAACATGTTCAAATACTTAATTCTGCAGGTGACAGTCCTTTACAGCAGGATCACATGTTCTGACCATGTTACATTATGACCTGTGATTTTAATGTTTGCTTGACATAAGTTCATAACAGTAATGTGGTGTTATGTTTAAGTGAAATAAACTGGAAAAATATACAGACCAGATTCAGTGTGGTTGTGTCTGCATTTGCACCCTGCATGTGCTACTCCTAGTTTGGGAATGCACATCTGTGCATTCCCAAACTAGGAGTAGCACATGCAGGGTGCACATTAGCACATTAAAGTAATGTACAATTAGATCCATGCACTTTTTTGCCTCTGTATACCATCACAGTGGATTTTAAAACAAGCAATCAATATGTGACTGAAGTGCAGACTTTCA